>JARHVA010002581.1:2032500-2075000 GCA_037957365.1 Torreya grandis | reverse complement strand
GTTGAGAAGGGAAAGTAGATGTTATTATTTGTTATGGTGTTGGTTTTTCTACCATCTGAATTACTCTCAAGTCAACTAAAAGAATAAAACAAATAACTAAAATAATGCATTTGAGTTCAGAAAATTAAAATCTCATTTGAAGTTTTTAAATAACAAACCTACACATGGAGAGGACATCAAATAAACTCATGAATGTTTCATAAGTCGATAAGATTTCATGGATGATTTTTCAAAATCTAGATCTATATATTCTTCAACCATATTTACATGTTGTCCTTTTGAGGTAGATTGTTCTTTTGAGGCATGCATTATTACATATCAGTTATAACAAACATAGATCAAACAGTTATTAATATTTACATTGGTAACTATTTAACAAATAAATAAATATTAATCCCTAAAATTTAGATCAAAAAATGAATAAATTAACTAACCTCCCACTTATCCATAGACAAAGAGTTTACCATCATTTTTGGATCCAACATAATTGGACCCTATGTTTTTTAGAGGTCAAATAAGGCTTCATAGTACAATGCCAAAATAAAATTAGAACAAGAAATAGTGGAACTAGGATTGGTAGTAGTTTAATTTAATTCAAGTCTTATTCTAGAGGAAATAAAAGATCACTAATCAAATTTATATTTGAAAACAGTATGGATAATATAAAATAGTGCCCAGTGTAATACTATTCTATCTTAGAAAATTGAACCATTGGTTATAAAAAAGGGTGACTAATGTCTTTGACTCGAATGGATATCATTTGACTATCTAAAATGGAAGACAAAAATAGTATTTTAGTCTTTAGATAGTAAAAGTTAAAAATTGAATTTTGAATATAAAAACAAATTTATATGTACATATCAATTTTTATGACATACAAATTGAAATTTTTGGCCAAAAAATTATTATTTTCATATGATAGTAGTGATTTTGAACTCAGAGGGGTTACATTGTGAAATGGAAGGCTTGTGAGATTATGAATATGTTGTGGTGAAGTACCAAATGAAATCATTCTATAATCGACATGTAGGGTGAAGATCTTCTCATTTAGGTCATATGAATACATGAGCATTTTTAAAATCCTAGTGTCAAGGTCATATTGCAACATGTAGAGTAGGCCACTAAAGATGCATTCTTGAACCCAATAATTAAATGCATCATGTTATTTTATGAGCTTCAAAATGTCTAGGCATAGTAGGTTTTTGAAAACAAAAATTCTTTCCATAGATAAAAAATAATGTTTTTATCTAGGGGACAAGAAACCAGTTCTACAAAATGTTAGAAATGAGGGTAAAGGCAAGTATTTATAGAGCATGGGAGGTGATCGAGTAATAGGATATAAAATCAGATGCATAGGTCATCCATTAGTGTGATAACAAATTAAACCACCAACCCCATCATCTAAAGAAACCATTCAAACAAGTTGAATGGCTCAGTCATTTGATTTGACCATTCACCCTAGCCATTCAGCTCAGTCATTTGGATTAATAATTTAGCTCAATTGTTCAAATAAACCATTCAGTTCAACCATTTGACTCAACCATTCAATCCATCCATTTAGTCTAACTGTTTCTCTTAGTTGTTTGGTCTAGCTATTGAGCTCAGTCATTCAGCTTGACTATTCAGTTCAACCATTCAATTTATCTATTCCTCTCGATCGTTCAGCAATATAATTCATCTTAGGCATCTAGTTCAATCTTCTAGTTTGGCTATTTGGTTCAACCATTCAGTTTAATTATTTAGTTTAACCATCTAGTTAAACTATTAGGTTTAATCATTTAATTTGACCATTCAATTTAACCATTCACCATCGCTCTTAGAGTATTCACCATGCCTTTGAATAAAATTTTCCTAGATTTGCCAGATATTTCAAATAAGTTTTCCAAAAGGTCCTCTTAAAATGAACACAGGAGCAACCTTTAAGTGCTCACCTAATCCACCACATAGGTGTTCAAGACCAAAAATATTAGGGAATCTTAAGTATCCCTATGAAATAATAATCCATAAAGGTTGGTTAGCATTAGGAGGCTAGCATCTATAAATTAACCTTAAGAAGATAAACAATTGAAAGTGGCCTATAGCCAACCCTAAGGCCATCTTCCAATGTTCATATCTACACATCCTTTGCATGGGAACCCATCCCATTTATGGAAGTTAAGGGGGTCAATTCCCTAGAGATTCATGGATATTTTTCTAAAATTTGACATCCATACTTTATAAACTATCATTAAAACTCCTAAGCACTCAAAACCTCCCTAAAACCCTAAGCAGACCCAATTTTAAAAAACATAATGTTTTGGTATCCTAAAACCATATAATGACCTAGTATGCTCATGGAAGGTCAAGTACACTCAAAGAGGACTCACCTAATGGTACATGACTATAGGGACACTATATGGAGGTGTCATAAATCCATATTTTTTAGGATTTTAAACATAAAGGAGGTTACAAGATTGTTTGAAAAGTTTTCAATTGTTGTAGTGGATAGTTTGGGACCTTATACACCTTTTCAATTCATAATATACATAAGGTTTCTACTATAAACATCTTTGTAACTCACTTCAAAACTTGCAGTCTATAAATGCTTAAAGAAGGGGAACCAGGCAACTAGGAGAATCAAGATTTAAAGTGCCTAATGATTGTATAATCTTATATTTTGTTTAAAGTTTTTCTTTTAGGCATGAATAAAATTTATCCATAGCTTATCAAGCTATATTATAGGTTTAATGGAGGCCAATATGCAAATAGTCAGGCTACCATGCCTAATTGGCCTATTTGGCCTATTTGATCATCAAAAGAACTCAAAGTGGCATAGAAAGGCTAATGGAATGAATTAAATTAGAGAGGTTATACCTAGTAACTAGTTTTTCAAGAATAAAATAATTCACATTCCATAATAATCATGAGTAAAGAGGTAATTGTAAGGCTTGGTCCACATGTACAAAGACTAATAAGTTACTTAAAACCTCTCAAGAGACCTAATTACACCCATGTAGGAAATGTAGTTGCCATTGGGAGGAATTATATAATATTTTGAGTATGTTAAATCCTTTTACAAGGACAATAAAATGTGACTCAACCTCAATTACCCTCACTTCTAAACCAAAAGGATTCATTGAAAGTGCCAACACATAAGGAGTCAATAAAGGGGATGATTATAATTGATGTAACCATCATTTGGAGTGAACCTTGGATAATTATGACCCCCTTATCTTAATTTAATGCCATATTCCACTTATTTTCTCCCCATTTATTCTATATATTATAGTATTTTGGCCTGGTATGGTATCCCTCAAGATGGTATAAGGAAACTCATTCATTGTTTGCATGTGTGCACCTCTTGGATTGATAAATATAACACTTGAATATGCTTCTCAATTAGTACTTAGTATGATTATACTTTTTTTAATATTCAACTATGCTTTAATATTCAATTTGTAGGTCCAAGTTCTACCTAGGTACTAATAAGCTTTCCTTGCATGTCATCTAGTGTGTCTTGAACTTGATGATTCAAATTTAAAATTAGATGTATGATATTAAGTGCCTTAAAATAAGCCTCATTAATTAACCCCTTATTTTATTAATTTAAGCTAACTTCTTATTGAAACATTATTATATGTAAGCCTTTAAAGGTAGTGTGCTAATTTTATGCATTGTTCACTAGTGAATTAAGATTCCAATATGAGTTGAGTGGATGTAATTATTATCATGTTGCATTACCACTTTATAATAGGTTTTCATTCATGAAACTTAATTACCCCTTTCCATTCCAACTAATTATGACTTAGATATAACATTCATATGACAAATCTAGGGAGCTATCCCCATAAAATCTAGAGGTTTGACATACACATTAGGTAGCCCACATCTTAAGGTCATTATTATGTTAGCATAGGTTTGAGGTTTAGACATTAACAAACTTATCCTCAATAAGGGTGAAACCTAGATCACTAATAGTTCTGACACACCTAATGAGACAACTTTCAAGTGCTTTGAATCATGATATGAAGACGTTATAGGACATTTAGAAGCTAAAGACATTAGTAACAACATCTGAAATCATCTTAGGCAAATTTAAGTATCTTTGGAGGGGATTTAAAATTTTTTTCAAGCTCAGAGGCATCAAAATTTCATTATTAAAGAGGTAAGAGGTTCTTGGTTATGTTCATGTTGTGAGACATATGTTACATAAGGAATTATGGTATCCTATGAGGCATGCTTCTATCGTTCACCCCCATATCAATGCTATCATAACCACTTTCATCCTTATGATAACCATTTCCAACCTTACAATGGATATACTCAACAATACCAAGATAATCCACCTTATTGTGAGCTTCCTCCATCTCCTTGACAACCTTCTCACCCTTATGATCAATCATACCACCAAATTTATATCCCTTACAATTAGACTAGACCAAATGTTGATCATCTGCACTTACAAATTGAAATTTTGATTGAGAGAGCCAAAAAATCCAACCTAAAAAACTTCAACCATCATGTTCTATCCCAGCTCAATCCTCTTATGTACCAAGTCAAATGAAAATGGTAGTACATGACCAACAACTCATAGATAGGAATTTGGAGGTTATAGGGAAACATACACCTATCAGTTCTTCACTTGTTGTTTCTCAAGTTCATCCTTCCCCTTTTTATACTTCTCATACTCCAACCTTTGAGAAAAAATATTCTCTAATGCTCACCCCAAACTAGGAAATAAAGGATGTTCTAGAAACCACTCCAATAATATTCCCTAGTTGGATGAAGACTCTTAAAGTGTATGAGAGGAACAATGATATCAAGTTAGGAGGCTACTCAAACTCCTAAAGGTATTTTCCTACTCTTAAATCTCAAATGGTCCAAGAAAGATAAGTCATATCAAACCTATCAAAACACTACTCAAGAGTGGAGAAGGAAGAATGAAAGAGGCTTATCATGATATTTTCCTCCTTTCCCCAGGAGCTTCCCAAAGAATCCTTTAATATTCCTAGTTGGAAGGGTACTCTTGCAAGTATCAATCAACTTAGTGAAATTTACTACCAACCCTCCCTCTCTTCACTTGAGAGTGATCCAAGTGCATCAAAATCAAAATCTAAACATCCAATCATGATGGAAAAACTATCAAAGTTTGTCAATTAAGGGGTAGTCCCTCAAGAACTTGACCATGTGACAACTAACATAGAATCTCAAGAGAATGTTGAAGAAGACACCTTGAGTGTCTATGAAGAATAAATTATGATTGGGACCCCTATGCATCCTAATGGATTATAAGTTGACCATGAGGATAACTTAGATGATATGGGGTGACTAAAATGCAAATATGTTAGAACTGATGCAAATGAGATATAAAAAAATTCTTCCCTAGGATATAATCAAAAGCACAACCTTCATGAGAGTATTATTGAGATTTAGGTTATAAATTCATTGGATGATCCTTGGCAGCACATTTACTTTGAGTTCTTGAATGATATGTAACAACTCAATGGGAAAAAATTGAATGATGTAATAAGATATTAGGTTGATGTTCCAAGTGAAGAGGGTAATGTGAGTCAATAAGTGCTAAGGCAAGATGAGTTGTAACTTTAGTTGGTTAAGGAGTTACCTCTATCCATTGAAGAGGAAGATGATCAAGCTATATTAGGCCATGAACTTTGCTTTGACCCTACCAAAGAGTTGAAGGTGAGTGATCAACATGGTGTCTTGTAAGCATATAGAAGAAATAAAAGACAACCCCATGTTATTTCCATTGGTCATGATGAGATGTATTTTTGGGAATATTTAGAAGACTTTTTCTTGAGCTTAAACATCACACCTCTACACCAATAAAATCTTGAAGAGGATCTTGTCAATGATACTTTGGTGGCTTACCACCTTAGGTCAAATGGGTAAAATAAGAGGCAGCCCATGACTAAGGAAGATATGAGGTTGATTATTAAAAAAATAATAATATGGGAATATTATGATTGGGTTCTTGACTCTCATAGTAAACCTATGAAGTTAGGGATGGTTCAAAAAGATCTAGTCACTCTTCTAATAGACTATGAGAATGATAACTGTAGGTGGAGGTTATTCTGATTGTACCCACATCATCACATGAAAACCACACATCATGGTACCATAGTGATTAGAGTACATTCCCATTTGATCTTTGGGGAAGAAGTAAATTTTAGGGTAGTTGTTTTAGTAGCTATCTTTTTGATCCAAATAAGTGTGTCACATAAGTCATAGTTAGTTATCTTGTTTCCTTAGTTCCTTACCTTATTTGTTCCTAGTTGTTAGGTGTGCTTCTTAGTGTTAAGTGTTGTTTCTTTGTTTTTTTCCTTGTGTGTCTTATTATTTCTATAATTCCTTGAGGTGTCATAAAGTATAGATAATCTTGGTGGTCCATCAAGTGATCCTTGAGTCATATCACCTTGATTGAGGCATCATGTCATACTTATCATGAAAATGACTGGGCCCTCTTACCTAGTAGGTTGGTCACCCATTAGAGTAAAGATAAATATTTAAATTTAGGCCTCATAGGTAAAATATCAACCCATGATGTCAAAAACTTTTGATGACCACCACCTTAGCCTATTTATGATGACTCCTAGTATAATCACATCATCCTTGTCCCATTGAGAGTCTTTGAATATTGATTAGGAGTGTCATGATGTACCATTGTTTTATGATTAATATATTATGTCATTAGTGTCTTGAGTCTTATGGAGATGTGTTAGGTGTTATGGTGGTCTTTGAATGAGAAATATGACTTTCAATAGGTCCTGAAAGTCAATGAGTGATTTAGCCCTGTTTAAGGAGTGTATGGATATTTTAAGTATAGTGAAGATGTTTTAATAATTTTAAAGGATATGAGATATATATTATAGTGTTTTCAAGTCCATTTTTAATGATATATTCATCTAATCCCATATGACACCTTCATTACCCCTCTTAAGCCATCAAACACCCCTCAAGCCACTTCATGAGCCTATTTTTCCTTGTAGAGCCTTACAAAGGGGAAATATTTTGATTAATTATACTATAATAGTGTCATAAAAGGGTCTTATGCATGTCAAATTGCTACTCATAAGTGTTTCATGCCTCATAAAGTCACATTAAGACTCACTCCCACCTTTTCACTAGCCAAGTGGGTCCCATGTGCCATTTTATGGATTTTTCACTTCTTTAAATTTTATCCTACTTTTAAATTATTATTAACTTATTATCCCCATTATTTGGACATAAAATGGCTTTGAAAAGTCTAAAACATGGAGAGAATGGTGGAAAGCTAGATATTTTTAGAATTTATGAACTTATACAAAACTGTATGGATTATATTGTACATAGGAGGATCATAAGTTGAAGATGAAGTCATGGAAGGTTATTCTACAAATTTTTATGGTGAATGGATGCCAAACAAGCTCAAAACTGGTCTTGTACATCATCCACCTTTGCAAGCTCAAATAGCTCCTCAAGTTTGGGCTTGTACCATACATAGGAGAGAGGATGGGGGTCCTAGCTCTTGGCCACAACAAGTGAACTTAAGTAGATTCCACCCATGGGAATTTTTATAAAGATTGTTCTCGTAATATTTAGGAACATTCCTTAAGAATTTGAGGAATACCTATGCCCTTCTTCTCTACATAAGCCAATTTCAACTGAGTAGTTTTCATGGATCCTTGACTTGTTTGCTTAGAATAATAATTGATCTTATTTTATCAATTCTTGTAGGAGCCTCCCATGGAAATTTCAAAATTTCAATCACACGTGTGATTTCATGAGACCAATAAACATCAAAGCTAACATAGTATGCAATATATAGAAAATTTGAGTGTCTTAAATAGGGTTGAAGGCCCTCATCAAAAGTTTCTTTAGATGAGTTGAAAGGTTAATAGAATGTTTAATATTTATTCATGTATTATTGCTAGATTTTAAGGTTTAATTACCTCTTATCATGCCAGAGTATCCCATGCAGAAAATAATTATTCATACTTGAATGCCACTATGAAATGATCATAGTCTATGGCTTATTGACATTTGTAGAGATTCAAATGTAACTCAAAACATGAAAATGGGTGTTGAAGGGATAATAGAGTGACATCATGACCTTATGAACAAAATTGTAGACATCCATGGTATCCTTAAAGACTTATAAACCACCTCTCTTACATCCGAAACTCACCTTACCAGTTTTAACAAATGTTAATGTTTTTTTCAAAGATCAAGGATCTTCTAAGATTATTAGGTTTCCTTTTAGTATTGTGTACATCCTTCTCTACCTTTGAAAACTTGATGTTTTCTTAGGTATACATATGAGTTCCTTAAAGGTCTAGATGGTTGGTATTAGAAAGTATCTTACCCTCCATTTCATGTCTTTTTCATATTACTATTGTTTCACATTATTTTCACTGCCTTTCACTATATTTTTACACATGTCTTCATCTTCTCATCTCCTTATCACCCCACTACCACCATCCTTGATTCATCCAACCTTCCTTCTAAGGTTTGATCATGCCACTAGAAATAAATACTACCTTAAAACCCTATAAATCAATTAAATCACAAGGTTTTGAACACATTTTCTCATATACCTAACCAATAAGGCAAATCAAGACCTATAGCCAGCCCTTTTAGGCCTACTGTAGTAGAGTATTCAAATAACACTATGAAGACCCTTCAAAGGCATTATTTTTGGTTTGGATCTCAATGGATATACATAATTAGAGGTTAATTATTATATGATATTATGAAAAAATAATTCAAAGTGATTTTAGATCACCTTATTCTCACATAGACCTAATAGTTAAACCCCTATAAACAGTCATAATGATAGTTGAATACTTATGACATTTCTGGTATATGTTGATATCTCCATATTGCCTAGACTAAGAGGAAATATTAATATAAGGAAAGATAATTTTAAAGCTATTAAAGTGTGTAATTCCTGAGGATAGCCCCACATAATATGAAAAAAGGACACCTATAACTAGTCATTTGTTCTACTACAACAGATTTCCAAAGAAGCATTCCAAGGAGTATCTGAGGAAGTCTCTTAAAGGATAAGTGTAGGTGAGAAAATAAAATTATTTTAATGAATATAAACAATTACCTAATTATATGATCACCATAATTAGTCTTAGATAGTTCACCCTAAGTGGCACATTTGGATTGTCTTATTCTATACAATGGGAGAGCTAAGAGACTCTTAATAGTTTGATTGTTGGAAAGTAATCAAGGATTATCCTAAGTAAGTGATTAATATTAATAGGTATAAAGTGTATGATGATAGTTTTTATATGGATAAATACCCCATATTCATAAGTTAAATATCTCCATCACAAGCCTAATAATCACCTAGAACCACATTAATTGGCCTAGGCTTGGTATATGAAGAAGGTTGAGTAAAAGTTGTGCTTCATGAGACTATGAGGTGTCTTATCAAAAGTATAATATTTTAATGATGTTAAAATAGGAAAAAAAAAAAAAAATTAAGACCTTATATCTCTCATTAAATCCTAACATAAAACAAAAACCTACATCAGTACCACATGAAACTTACAATTTGATTGTAAAAGCAAGGCAAGGTGTGATCTTCCATTTACGAGAGTTGGAGGTCATTGTTGAGACAATTGGTGGAAAGGTTAAATTAATAGAGATATTATCAAGGAATACATGCTCAAAAAAAATTTAGGACACTCACATGAAAAATACTTATCCCTTTACCTAGCTAAGAAGACACAGAGAGCACCTATATGTTGCTCAACTAGGCAGACTTAAGCATAGAATGCATAATTGTCCTAATGGATCAGAGGCCAAGTCAAGTATAGGATATTAAAACATGATTTTAATATATATATATATATATGTATATAATATCGAAAACTAAATAATTTTAATATGACCATAGCCTAGGTAGTGTAGACACCTAAAATTGGCCACCAATGGCGTTAGATCAAACTTTATATTGATTTCCACCAACCATTAAAAACTAAGCTTAGGAATCACTAAACATCCAAAATTTACTTGTGAATCATTCATAAAATCTTAAAATTTTTATGAGACATCCCTAATTATGGTATCCTATTGTATGAAACAATAACCTCTCATGGATTCATCCCCAAGCATCATGTGGCATGACAATAGTGAATTTGGCCTATGGACCTATTAAGTGAGGAACTTTCACACTTAAATAAACTATTGAAAATTATAAATGGATAATAAAAATTAATTCATAATATAAACCAAATTAAATTCCTAGTTTAATTATCCATTTTAAATTAATGAATTACTAAAAAAGGAACTTCAAAAATATGAAATATCCTAGCTTTTCATGATTGCATTTGCAAGTTGTCAAGCCTTTGGAAAATATCTCAAACATGCCTATTCATTGAGAATAATTATTTATTGACACATTTTAACTATAATAGGGTTATTTGACTCACTTAGGTTAGGTTTGAACCCATTCCATGTTTAAACTACACCTTAACTCACCTTGGGTTGGCGTTAGTTCCTAAGCCTATAAATACAAGCCATTGCCTATTGAAAGGAGAGCTTGGAAATTATAGAGTTATAATGTAGGTTTTGTAGGATGATTTATATCAATAATGTTAAAGACTAAAATACTGATCCAAGCCACATCAAGTAATCATAAGTCATATCAAGACACAATGGTGCTAAGGAGAGAAAGAGAAAAGAAAAATCCATTACCAAATACTCTTTGAGAACAAAATGAACAAGACACACAATGAATCATTTGGAGCATTTAGGGAAGGTAAGGGATTTTTCCTTCTTTGCATTTTAGTTGTACTTTTCAATTTGTTTTTTCATTAAACTCCCCCTATGATCTAGGCTTAGAGATGTTAGCATGTTAGTGTCTTCATTTTGAGTTTTATTTTCTTAAACTAAAAATTGATCTAACCTTCTCTCTATTTTAAAATTCATATGATCATAGGTAGAAATAATAACACACTATTAGTCAAACCACACATAAGGAGAAAGCATAAGTCTTTAAGGAAAAAAATTCTCCACTAAAGAATGTAGAGGATTTTTATGATTTCAAAACATTCATATGAATTAGTGGGTGTTGTGTATGACCTAATTAGTAACATTTAAGGTCCCAATCACATCCCTTCATCTCACTCTAATAAAAAAACATATTCAACCAACCTTAAGTGAGTACACACATGCATACAGGGAACCAAGAGAGAAAAAAAGCATTAATTCAAGAAGATGAGACATAAGATGGACTAATGGAGATGTCCAAAGTATATAAAATGAAATTTTAACTCAAATAACCTCAAAAAAATAAGGATATAAAGACCATACAAAAGGATTTTATGCTCAAACATAGTCAGCAATCAATTCATAGCCAGTTTGAACAAAATGGTCAATTTGAGGCCTTTATAAGCATGGAAAAGTTTGAAAAGTCAATAAAAATTATCATCACAACAATTTTAAGGAAAATATTATATCAATATGGTCAAAAAAATAGTGGATATACCCACTATTTAGTCTTAGACCAAGCCATGTCTAGGATAGATGGTATAGGGTATTAGATAGAAAAAATTAGGGTGTGGAAGGTTTGCATGTGATTTTGGTTCCAAATAAAGTTTTATATCATTCCAATATGGTGAAAAGGGTTCTCAAGCCTCCTAAACATGTTTGACATCTAGAAATATAGTCAAGTTCCTTAGGCATAGATAAAACAAGTAGCCACACAAGCCTTCCTATATACCCTACTACCACTTTAAGGTGCCTCCAAGCTCTTAAAACAAGTTTTATGGATATGAAAGGTATGTATATTTTTTTTAGGCCTTGTTAATAAGGTTCTGAGTGGAAATGAGTTTAAAAAATTTAGATTATCTTTAAAACCTTACTCAAATCACCCAACTCTGCACATAACCAACTCGAGAGCAACCTTCAAGTGATCACCTAATCCACCACATAGGTGCTCAAGAATAGAGATATTAGTGATGTTTAAGTCTCCCTATGAAATAATAATCCATGAAGGATTGGCTTTTAGTAGGATTACATGATCTATGAATGAACCTTAAGAAGATAAGCACTCAAAATTGGTTTGCAGACAACCCTAAGGCCATCTTCCAATGTTCATATCTGTACAAATAATTTACATGGGAACTTATCCCATTCATGGAATTTTATTAGGTTAATTCCATATAGTTTCATGGATTTTTTTTCAGACTTGGATGCCTATACAATATGAACTATCATTTAGATTCATAAGTACTCAAAACCTCTGTAAAACTCTAGGCAGACCCAATCTCATAAAACTTGATGTTTTGGTATCTTAAATCCCTAAAATGACTTTTTAAGATCATGTAAATTCAAGTAAACTTAGAGTGGACTCACCTAATGGTACTCGATTATATGGACAGTATATGGAGGTGTCATAAATCCATATTTTTATAGGATTTTGAGCATAAAAGAGGTTAAAAGATTATTTAAAGTGATTAAAATTATTGTATGGTATATTTTGGGATCTTATACACCTTATAAATTCATAATATACACAAGGATTCCCCTAAAAAAAATTTATAAATCACTTCAAAATTGTTGGTCTATAAATGCTTAAATAAGGGGAACCAGTCAACTAAGAGAACTAAGATTTTGAGTGAATAATGATTATATAAGCATATATTATGGTTGAAGGTGTTGTTCCAAGAATGAATAAAATTTATACATTGTTTATCAATATATCTTATAGGTTTCAAGGAGGCCAATATGCAAATAGTCAGGCTATTAGGCTTAATTAGCCTATTTGGCCCATTTGATCATCAAAAGAATTCAATGTGGCATAGAAAGGCTAATGGAATTAATTAATTTAGAGAGGTTAAACCTAATATATGGTTTTTAAATAATAAAATAATGCACATTCCATAATCATCGTGAGAACAAAATTAGTTTCAAGGCTTAGTCCACATGCATAAAGGCTAATAGACTGCTCAATGCCTCTTGGGAGGCCTAATTACACCCATGTAAATCATGTAAATTCCATTGGGAGTAATGATGGACTATTTTGAGTATGTTAAACCCTTTTAAAGGGATAATTGAATTTGACTCAGCCTCCAATACCCTCATTTCTATGCCAAAAGGATGAATTGAAAGTACCATAAGGAGTTGATAGAGGGGCTACTTTTAAATGATGTAACTATCATTTGTAGTGAAACATTGTTAATTATGAGCCAATTATATCAATTACATTCCATTTTCCCATTATTATCTCCCCATTTCCTCTATATATTACAATATTTTGGCCCAATATGGTATCCCTCAGGCTAGGATGAGGAAACTCTACCAATGTTTATACTTGTACACCTCTTGTATTGATGAATAAAACACTTGAATATAATTATTAATCATTAATTAGTGTGATTATTATTTTTTTTATATCAAATAGTGGTTAAATATTCCCTTTACAAGTCTAATTTCTACCTAGGTACTAATAATCTTTCCTTGCAAGCCATCTAGTGTGTCATAAAGTTAATGATTCAAACTTGAAAGTGGATGTCTAATCTTGAGTTCCTTGAACCAAGCATAATTATAATTATCCCCTTTTTTTATTCAATCATGATGACCTCTAGGTAAAACATTATTGTTTGGAATCCTTTTTATGTAGTGTGCTAATTTTATGCATTGTTCACTAGTGTGTTAAGAGTCCAAGATGAGTTGAGTGGATGGAATTATCCTCATGGTGCATCACCAATTTATAATAGGTTTTAATTATTGAAAATTCCTTAACCCTTTTCATCCCAATATATTAGGACTTATAAATAACATTAAAATGACAAATTTCGGGAGCTATCCTCATAAAATTTAGAGGTTTGACCTACACATTAGGTAACCCATAGCTTAAGGTCATTCCCATGTTAGCCTAGGTTTAAGGTTTTGACATTAACAATATTCTTATTAGTAAGGGTCCAGCCTAGATTGCTAACAATATGATCATTACTTTTATATGAAAGTGAAAATACATAGTTCTATAACTTATCCTACTTGATAATATTCAAGTTCAAAGAAGGTAATCAAATAACAAGCATGCTTGAGAATATATTTAAATCAAGGTCATGAGCAATAATGGGTCTAATAAACCTATACTAAGTGATATATTATTACACTATGGGAAAGGAGAGTTTTAAAGGCCTCTATCCAAATGTCATCTTGTAATAAACCTAGTTAGGATTTTACGATTGTAAATAATATTAAACAAACTAATATATTAAACAACTATTCAATATAATCTAGTAAATGCATATGTAAGGTAATTTAGTTCTTACCAAAACTTGTGGCACAAATGGTGTAGATAATAAACAATAAAATAAAAATATATCTATAACATAGAGATTATCTAAGCAAGGACAGATACAAATCAATATATATAACTCTATAATATCTACTTACCAAAATATGAAGGGTTTAAGAACATACTTACATTTGTTGAAGTGAATGTGTCATGCCTCAATCTCTTCCTTGGCCAATTGTGTTTTGAAATAGGTTTTTATGGTCTTGTAATTATCACAAGGATAAATCATCTCTATGCTACAATATCTCTCCCATGCATTAAAAACATCCACAAGACAAGTGTTACTCCTTCAAGGGAAAAACCTAAGCAATGAATCCTCTTATTAATTGTATAAGGATATTTTAAAGTAGTGATGATGTGAAATTTATTGATAATATATTATAAATGAAATTAAAGGGTGTGTATATATCCACATATTAACCCTAAACCCTTCCAAGAATTAAGCTGATATAGTTGACCCCGTCGACCTTGTTAGGTAAGAAATAGAGTCAGTAGGTCTTTAACTATGTCATTTTGGACCAACCTAGTTCATTAACATGTGGTAAATAATATGACATGGTTAATTCAATCAACCTAGTATGAGACATGGTAAAAATGGGTTTTTTTCTTAGTTAGGGGCTAATTTAGGCAATGGCATGCTTAAGAAAGTGCATAAGTGGGGTTTAAAAACCTAGGGAAATGGATATGAGTATATTTTATTGGTTTTAGGTGGTGGTATAGGGGCCAAAATTCTTTAAAAAAATAAAAGTTATGCCAACCCATTTCTTGATGCACCTATTAAGGTGTGCACTCATAGAGATTAAGATTTGATAGGTTCCTACAAGAAAAAAAACATTAGTAATTGATAAATTTTAAAAATATTATGTGTATACATATGCCACACTCTAGTATCATTTTTAAATTATTTAAAATGTTTTTATCCTAGATTGTGTATTCTTTAGTTGAAAAAATATAACTAAATAGACATGTAACTAGGTCGAGTTGGTTGATCTAGTTACAACACATAACACAAATCTTGTATCAACACTGGCTAATAAATGTTTTTAATAAAATAGAATTTGAAAATAACAAAAAAAAATAATGATTTTTAGAATATAACTAACTAATTTCTTGAAAATAGAGATCAAGAAGTTGTATTAAAAGGTTTTCATTGAAAGTGTAGGCTCTCAAAGATGTTTGTCCATTTTATAGTGACAACCCAATGTTTCAAATCATTGACCATGGATGAAGTAACATTTAAATATCCCACTAAACCCTATTTTAAGTGTAATATGGAACTAAATTTTTGGAACTAACTACTAACTGATGCTCCACACAAATAAATGGATGGCTAGATTCTGAAGGTTTTATAAAATGGGAAATCCTAGGCATTTACAAAAGACTATGATGTAAGGGAAACTAAAGACCATGTTTATATATATAATATGGTTATGATAATTAGTTAAATCCCCTCATGCCATGATAACTTTAGATGATAGACAAGGACCATAAATAGAATATCAAGTAGCCCTTCGTGACAATAGATAAATAGTTTAAAAACTACTAGTACACAGTTTCTTGGGAAAACCAAACAAAGTGAAAAATAAAGGTGACAATTAAAATTTTGAAAACTATTTTGTATTTTTTGAATGTAAATAAATATCCAACTAAAAATTAAAGTGAGTTTAATTATTGCAATGTATATTAATTCCCACTAGTTGAACTAAGACAAAAATGAATAGAATGAAGTCAAATAGGTCAATTGAGTTGTGAAAACATAACAGAATAGAGTTAAGTTAGTTGAATTAGTTTATTAAAAGATATTCCAAAAAGAATGTAGTCAATTGGATTGACCTAGTTTCCTATATAAAAAGTAGATACATAACTAATTCAAGTCGGTCGACTTAGTCGACTCTAAAATTATAATTTAGTAAAACTAAAAAACTAAGAAAAACAATATTTATAATTAAATTTTGAAAAATAGTGGGTAATGAAATTAATTTAAAATTTGAAATAGGTTTATTATTGAGACATTCAAAATGAATCGAACACTATAAACTAAGCTGACCAGGTGTTGACATTTTGGCCTCACAAGGCCAAATGTCAACCCCTACCATAAAAACCTCATAAGAAAACATTTCTCAACTTACCTATAATGCATCAACTATCATGGTATAATAAATTCCTATTGAATGTCTTCAAGCCTTTTTAGTCAAATCATGATGTGCCATGGAGTATGCTTTTAAGTTCAAATGCCATGACTATTTAGACATCCATTGTTAGTGAATTAGTCCTCATGATGGTCTTAGAGTGAGTCAAGAGAGTGTTAAGGTGTGTTAAAAGTCTTGTAAAGGTGTCTAAACATTATTTGAGGTAATAGTATGAAGGTGTACTAGTGTTTTCAATGTCATTGTCCTTGGTTTATTCATTTAAGCCTTTTCAAACCTTCATCACCCCTCCTTAAGCATCATATACCCCTCAAACCACTTCATATGAGTTTATTTGCTTTAAAGTCATTATAAAGGTTAAATTTTTTGATGAAATTGAAATAAAATAGGTCTTTAAAATGTCTTATTCATGCCATATTTCCACCAATATATGTTTCATATCCTTAAAATCCCATTTTGAAACCTTTTCACTACTCAAATGAGTTCATGTTCTAAACTATGACTTTTCCACTTCCCCCTACCATATTTCTAGTTTTAAAAGGGTATATTAACTCATGTTACCTCTCCTTTTACCCTAAACTATTGGTTCCCAACTAGAAACAAGGAGAAAATGCAAAAAAATAGTGAGTTTTAGGTGTTTTTTATAAATGTACAGAATTATATAGATTGATCCATATAACAAAAGTCATAAAATTTTAGGGTGGATTATATATGATGTATCAAAAAAAATTCATGACAAAAATATGTCAAACAAATTGAAAACTAGTCCTCTTAGTTTATCTACCTTCTTGGTAGCTCAGACAACGCTTCAAGTTTATGCATAGTACAAGCATGAGAAAGAAAATCATGAGCTGGTCTCTTGGGAAGATAAATGGGATCCAATGACATTTTAATCATGGGCAATGGTTTCATGTTTAGTAAACTAAGATATATAAACAAATGATAACAAGTTGAGTGATCTAGTCACTATCCTTATCTACATAGACAAAATGGAGCATAATATTTTTGATGGGTTTTTAGCTTGTTTGACCAAACCAATAGTTGATTCTATATTCCCATGTCCTAAAGGAACATTTATTAGAATTTTAAGTGTTTGTCTCATATGTGAGAACTCATGGAATAAATAGACATAAAAATTGGCATAATATGTAGTCTATAAAAAAGTTTGAGTATTGAATATGGTGTTGAGAAATCTAATCATAAGGAGTTCATAGTGTTGAAAGATTTATTGAGTACTCCAACATTTCACATACCCATTTTCTCAAGGTGGTTGTTTATAATAGAATCTTATCATCTCAAAGGGTGTCTTTAAAGAGATAATTAATATGCATATAGAGTTAATTATCTAGTAGGATTGTGTGTTACTCAATGATACCATTAGAACCTTCAAAACATAGTCTAAGAACATGAAATGAGGTGTTAGAATCATAATATGTCATCATCACATCCTTGAGAGTAGGTCTCTTAAACTTCATGGTAGCCTAAAAGGATTTAAAATAACCTTCCTTTACTCCAACACTCACACAATCATGTTTATCAAAAGTTAAGCTTCTTATCCAATATTAAGTTCTCTCAAAGTTTCCTAATTTGTATTTTTGAACTGTGTGTACCCCTTTTTCTACCTCTAAAATGGTATGTTTGCATAGGTATATTTGTTAAGGTCCTCAAGTTTCATGTTTTTATTTTTATTTGGGATTGTTTTCATGATTCATTCCATGCAATATACATACATCTATCATTTCATCTTATTTTCACTACCTTTTCATTGTGTTACAACCCTTTTTCATGCTTCAACCCCCAGATCACTCCATTGTCATCTTCACCCACCCATTCACCTTTCCCTAAAAGTATAAACAATGTGAAAAGACATATACACCCATTTTAATCCTAAATAATAATAACATCATGAAATTATAGTTATATATAGGTCATACATCCTACTAAGGAGCCAATAACCACCTACAACTAGTCATTTGGGCTCATCACAATAGAGTTTCCAAAAACACTGGGTGGACCCTCATGGGCATTAGGAGTGGTATAATAATAAGAGTTTGTGCATCCCATATGGATATAATATAATTTTATAGAGATAAAAAATGTTTTAAATGGATTAAAATATCCGATTCCCTCATAAAATTATCTCACAAACCCCTACATACAATTAACATAGGCAAATAAATGCATGTAGCCTTTTTGGTGCATACTAAAGAACCACATCCTTATTATGGTATGATGAATCACTCATTAAAGTAAAATAAAAAGTTTAAACTAATGAATAAGGTAAATATAATGATCATCACATCGAAGGAGGAAAATTACATTCTACACAAGACTTGAGGACATCCACATTTGGACTAATGTCTACAACACCTGATGATGGACCTTTGATTATCACTCTTCACCTTCGCTCACACAATCTACAAGAGCACTATTCTACCAATAAAATTATGACTTATAGGTCATAAAAATAGTTATCAATTGATTCTTCTATTCAAATCATCCATAAGGCACCCACCCTTTCCTTTGCTTCACAAAACTATTCTCTCAAATGAAAATTCCACGCACACATCTCTCATAAGTCTAAAAACCATCATATTTGGTTTCACTATTTCAAGAGAAATAATGATCATCACCATCTTAGTCAGTCAAAAGGCATGCCTTACAACTTAAGTTATATATATCATTGAGACACAACTTAATACCATCCACACAAGTTATCTAGAGCACCCATAAGTCACCCTTAAGCAGCTACACCTATCAAATAGGCCTTTATAGCCCTTATAGGTCTCATGAAGACCTATTCGCCCATTTAGCACTTCATTTATAAAAAAATTAACATAAGAAAATTTTAAATTACATGTCTCTACTCCTTATTCCCACTTAAACAACCTCAAATTATCACATTCAACTCTTCTCACATCTATCTATTCTCAAACAACTCAAACACTAACCTGGTACATAGGAACATCATGAACAAATACATGGTCAAATTATTAAGATTTTCATAGCATATATGAATGGTTATACCTTCATAATGCACATAAATATTCCAAATGGAATATATAATACTATTCAATATCTAAGTCATCAAGAGACATCGAAACAACATCAACACAAGCTCAATTATTCTTCTCGTGTCACTTGTAGAACTTGCACAAACACGTAGTCAACTTTGAACCTCAATATATTTGACTGTAAACACTTTAAAATATTAAAATGTATATTTATCTATGTTCCTTATAATCCTATACAATTTTTATTTTTACACTAGTGTCAAATTATACATAGATTAAAAGATATATCATAAAAAAATAGACACTGGTCATTCCTTTGTTAAATTCAAATATTTGAATTCAAATGGTCACAGTTAAACCTCAGTCACTTTAATCACATATCATTATCTTACATATTTATATAAAATTTACACCATAAATATTCTTCTAACCTTAAACATAGTGTTCCAATTATCAAATTTTAAACTTCAAATAGTTGAACTCATCTTATGTAATCTTGCGACTTTGACTCAACACATATCGTCGATCTCTACAGATCAACCAGGTCATTATTATGAAACATGCACTATTTGATCAATCTATACAAATAACAACTCACTGTTATATCCTTAACCTTTACCATTACTCATTGTTACACCTTAAATACTTATCCTCATCTTGTTGATTCTTGAGACCTTGGAACAAACATGCTCTATTGATCCTTTCATAAGGAGCTTGATCTTTACCTTCATTATCCAAAAAACACTTTGACCTATTTGACTTGTTGTGCACCATATATCTTCACTATATTATCACCCATGATCCATTAGATCTCCATCTGGTCTAGATATTTAACCTCTTGAAAAATAGACAAAGTATGGAGACCTTTGCTTATCTTCCTAGAAGTCCAACGTTTCAGCTCCGTATCTTTTGCTTCACTTAAGTACATGTTCAAAAATTTAGACCATATGATCTCCTCACATAGGATATTCCAACCATTGGTCAAACTAATCCTATAACCCTAAAATTTTTGAGATATAATGACATAAAAATTCTCACTTAGATTTATCTGTTCATAGAGCTAACTATGTCAAGAACTGTCTTTAAAGACCAACTTTGCACAAGCATAACTTTTGTTTCACTTCAATTCATGACCTAAAATTTAACATAAATAAACTAGGTAAAAAACTTAAAAGAACCCATATGATTACCTTCTCCTAAAATAGCCACACATTGTAAATTCTCTAAATGCCTAATTAGCTTTTTTTAATAATATTGTAAATTTGGCTAAGTATGAGAAAACACTATCAAAATGCCTGAGAGCCCATCTTTGTACTTGCATGTATTTTGTTGTGCTTCATTGATAGACTTGGGACTTTTCACATATAAACTAGGGAATAATTTTATCACAAACATATGACCAACTCCCCATGACTCATACACTAATGGTGATGTCAGCAAACTACCTACTCAAAATTTTTACCACTAGACCTAAAATGTCTAGATGAAATCAATGGACTACCAGATGAAATCCACTCATGCACACAAGAACTCAAAGAATAGAAAACATCTTAGGAACCCCTTTCACATCCTCAAATAATCATACTCATCCCTAAACATCCTTAACCTAGCAAAAACTAAATATCAACCGAGCCTTCTTTAAGCATACTAGAACAAGCACGTTATACACTTTATCATTGTCTCATAGACTATCAAGTCATTTCATTCACTCACTAGGACACCTCTATGACACCATCATGACATCATTAACAACTCTCCAACACACTAAGCTTGAATGTGTGTCTTATATAGGAACATACTTGGTAAAGGATTGGCCTAAAGGTGTCATTAATTTTGGGAGAATGAATTGGAGTTATAAGCCTCCATCAACATTAAGCTATAGAGAGAAAGAACTTTTAGACCTCTACCTTACCCAAACACACAGATTGGTAAAGGAAACTACTAGAAACCACTTAAATTAATGACTATAAAGTGGTATTTTGAGTAATTTATGGTAGTTTTTTAAGGTGAGAATAGGTGAGAAATTGCATTTCATGTTAAAGTTGAGTCTCTCAAGCATATAGAGACCATTCAAATCCCCAAAGCTCAATTTAGGGCCTATCAAGCCTAAATCTAGTCTTGAAGCCAAAAAGGCCTATACCACCATGATAACACTCTTAGACTCTCCATAATATAAATGAATTCATGATAGTTTAATGAGGATTTTTTAAGTCCTAATGAGGTGTTTTAAAATAGAGGAAAATAGGGGAAAATTTAATCTCAGTCTTAAAGGCTAGTTCGAAGCACATAGTCTTAGGTAGTCATTTGAGGAATCTATTTGGATGCTCATATATTTTATCACCAGGGGATTCAAAAAAAATTATCTTAATATATTTTATAAACCCCTATTCACTTGAAATATATGGAGGATTGAGTTTATTTGAGGGGCCCAACTTTATAAACAAAGGTTAAGACTATTAACTTGTTCAAACTACATGCAGAAGAATATAACCCCACTTTCCAATGTACCTATCTTGATGTAGATCTCAATATTTTAAGAAATGTTTAAGGGTTCAATGTATGTAAAATACATCACAATATTTTTTTTAGGGGTTGTACTTTAGGAATCATTTCTAAAAGTACTAGACACCCAAAACCTCTTGAAAACCCTAAGCAGATCCATTTTTGGAAATATTAGTATTTTTGAAACATAGTACCCTATAATCACCCAAAAAGAACCTAGGAATTCAATTATAGTCAAAGCGGGACCTATTCATGCTACTTGATTGTATAAAATATGTATGTAAGTGTCATAAAACTCTAATTTTATAAGAAAAAAGGTAGAAAGAGAGGTAAAAAGTTGTTTTGAGAGATTCCAATCATTGGGAGGTAATGTTTAACATGTAGTATACCTAAAATCCATTATATTATCAAAAACATGTCTGTAAGTTACCCGATGAGTCCATTCTAATCAGCCAATCTATAAAAATGGAATACAAGGTAACATATCTAGCTAATTTGACATAATTATAGATGTTTCTCACTCAAAAGGTCTCATGTTATGATGCAAGGAGTTGTTTCACACCTAAAAATCATCCATATATAGGTTTTCAAGATCTCATACAAGTATTCAATGGATACCAAACACCAATAGTTAGGCTATTAGGCCTAATTGGCTTACTTGATCAATAAGAAACTTGAAGATTGGCATAGAAGGTTGATGAAAATGAGTTAATACATAGGTATTAAAACTATTGAATAATGATTTTAGTGGGGAAAAGGAATATTTCATGGAAATTAGGAAGAGTGGGGTAGTTATCAAGCCTCATTGGCATATAAGGGGGAGTTATATCACTAAATGACTCATGGAGGAGACCTTTATTAGACCTTTTTCAAAGTTGGTAACTAATGGAAGGATAATACGTGGGAAAAAGTTGTTGTGCATGGATTATTGATGAGTAAAACCTTACTAAGGATAGGAATCAATGCTCCAAAGAGTTCATTCAAGGAACCTATTCAACCATAGGAGACCAACTCATGGAAAGAGTCTATGGTATGATTATTTTAACTGATGTAACTATTGTAATAAATGTATGATGGTCATTGATGACCTCTTCTCCTCTTATCTATGCCATTATTCCCATCATATTCTCCCATACTTGTATATTTTTAGTCCTGATGGCCTTGAGTTGTATCCCTTGGCTGTGTGTAGCAAAGTTATACCAAAATTATACCTTTCCTCTTTGAATCAATAAAAGAATAATTACAGACTCCTGTTTTGAGTGTTAGTGTGTCTTTTAAGAGTTGATTTTTAGAATATATGGGTGTCATTATATTCTATAGGTTTTTTGATGCACCTAAATTCATATTATTAGTCTATGCAGGTTATGTGAAGTATTGATATATAAGAATGCTCTTGAAGTGTTGATGAATTGATAGTGTCTAGTGTAGACCTAGGTTCTTGGATTTTAAGTTGAAAGACTTTCACTTGATATTCACATGAAATAATCATGTATAGGACTTTTTCAAGAGGTTTGATCATCTATTTGTTTCATCATGTTCATTAGTATGTTTGAGGACCAAACCAAGAGAGGATATTCAATCATTGATGCATCACCACTTTAGTGTAGGTTATTTAATAAGTTTTCATCTCTTTTCCATTTTCATCCCAAAAGGATTAGGTCTTAGAGAATGGATTCAAGTGACAAATCAAGGAGATAGCACCATCAAAACTAGAGGTTTGACCTAAAATTTAGGTATCCCACAACCTATATTTTAATATAATGTTAGTCCAGGTTTGAGTAGGGTTTGAAGAGTCTTACTTCAACAAGGGTGAAACCTGGGTAGCTAACAGTTTTGGCATGCCATGTGGGACTAGGTTTCAAGTGCCTTGAAGTATTCCTTCATAGCCCTAGAGGACATCTAGAAAATAAGTAAATTAAATAGTAGAATTAGTAAATCTATAATTGTTTTTCAAGCTCAAAGACATTATAACATCATTTTTATAGATATAAGGAAGGTTCTTGGTCATATTCTTTTTATTGTGCATATGTTTCATGAGGAGTTATGACAGCCTATGGGGCACGTTTCTAACATCTACCTCCTTATCATACCTTTCTAACCCTTATCAACCTTATAATGGACCTCCTTACTACCAAGACTATCCAACCCATTGTGGACCTCCTATAACTCCTTGACAACCCCTTTATCCTCCTATTTAGTCATGGTACCAATATATTCTTTCCTTATAGCTATCCTACACCAAATGATGAAAATCTAAACCTAGAGGTTGATAGGTTGAGGGAAGAGAGAGATAAATTGAAAGAATGCCTAAGGAAATATAATGAGATTTAATTATAATGCCTTGTCCATTAGTAAAGTACCCATGTAAACTAATAATAATCTACTAAGTCAACAAATCCATCTCCCTTTATCACCTTTGTGATCATTGGAAACTTCTTATTTCACAACTACTTATTGGATGACATGGATATCATTTTATTTATCCCTAAGCTAGTGGGAAATAATATAAATTTGGTGTATGAGCCTATCTATAAGCTTGAATTATAGTGGAATGGATCTCCTAAGAATATATTTGGCCTTATCAAAATCCTTCAACTCACCCTTCATGCCTATCCCAACCTTTCAATTGTAGATGACCTTATTGTTTCATAATTGTTACCTCATTTTACCCTATGTTTATATAGTGATTTCATGGCCAAGATTTGGGGATGTTTGTCTAAATACTTTTACTATATGATCTAGAAACTTGGGTATGATGTAGGGGTTAAGATTAGGTATAGGTCACTCTTCATATTTAATATTCATCCTTACACATTGACCACCTCAAATGTTGATTGTCTTCATCATCATGCTCTAAATCAATATACTTTTTTTCAAGATACCATGCTTTCTCAAGAGTCTATAGTAACTTAATATTAGAAGCCTTCATGGCCTAGAACACCTGACTATGTGATGATTTCCTTTGAAATGGACAATAAATAAGGAAGGGTAGGTATGAAGTATTTATCAAGAGGTACCTCAAGTCTTCCAAGTGCCTCATTAGTTCTCAATGCTAAAATTAATCATGAGCATCAAACCATATGAGAATATGATAAGGCAACTGAACATTTCAAGAACAAGAGTGTGGTCTCCAACCTTGACACTCCTAAGGTCCTCAACTAGAAAAACACCTTGGTAGTTATTAATAAGGATAATGAGGTACATTTCTTACCCAACCCTTCCTCTATTAAAGAGGAACCAAGTGCACTAACTACAAATTTTGAATATCTAAGGAAATTAATATTTCAAGATTATTTAGTAAGGTGGTAGTCCTCAAAGAGTTGGACCATACTATAGTTACTAATTAATCTCAAGAACATATTGAATAAGACACCTTAAGCATATATGAAGAGGAATTTATGTTTGAAACCTTTTTTCACCCTAGTAGATCAGTCTTGGAACATGAAGAGAAGTTGGATGATGTGAGGTAGCCATAATGCCAAGATGTTGGAGCTGATGAAAATGAGATACAAGGCACTCATTCTCTAGGAGATAGTAAAGAAGATAATCTTCATGAGTCCATTGTTGAGGTTGAAGACACTTCAAGTTAGTTGGATGATCATTTGTAGTAGTTGTATAATGAGTTATTGAATGAGATTGAAGGACTTAGTATGGTGGATCTAAATGATGGTGTTGGATAGTAGGATGATTTTTCAAGTGAAGAAGTCAATTCAAGTCTAAAGGTACCAATATAAGAATAAATTTTGCTTGAGTATGTTGAAGAGATGTCTTTATCCATCGAATATGAAGATGATCAAGTTACATCAAAACATGAAAGTGACTATCATGGTATTTTATAAGAAAATGGTAAGAATGGAAACGAACCCCATGTTTTTTCCATTGATAAAGATGTGATGTATTTTTGGGAAGATTTGGAAAAATTTTGCTTGATTTCAGACACTCTATCTCTACCCTGATTTTAATGGGTAGAATCAAGTGTAACCCCTAACTGAGGTAAAATTAGCATTGTTCTTGAAAATTAGATGAATATGGGAAGAGTATTATTGGGTAATTGACTCACATAGTCAAGATATGAAAATGAGGATGGATCTTGAAAGTCTAGTTACTCTCCTAAGATGCCATGAGCATGACAATACTTCTAGATGCAAGTGGAAATTGTCATACAATGTTCAAAACCTGATTATACCAAAATTAGGACATGGAAACTAGACCTTATGGTGCCATAATGACTAAATAATATTTCCATTTGATCCTTGAGGAATAAATTTGTTTTTATGTTAGTTTTTCACAGTATTCTTATCATGTCTAAATAAGTATATTGTTGACCATTTTTTTCCCAACAGGTCAAAAATCAGTCCCCTTCTATCCCTGCTATTCTGGGCCATTTCATTTTCTGATTTTGCATGAATCTGGTGATTTCTATGGACTCTATAGAATTTCTATAGACTCTGCATAATTTCTACGGACTCTATAGAATTTATATAGAATCTACAAGGCTTGGTTTTTTATGGACTCAGTTGTAAGGTTTTCTATGAACTCTATAGGTCCATTTCTATGGACTTTACACAGACTTCTATGAACTCTATAGGAGAGTCTTTTGGCACATGAAGAACTAGTTCAGAGAGTGCAAGGTTTTACAAAGCTTATTTAGACTCTTGCCCGAAGAAATTCACAAGGAAAGAGAGATAAAATGGTTCAAAGTCACTTTTTCTCAAGGTTGGAAGAGTGGTTCAATGGCATGATCTTTCAAAGAGTTAGCAGCTTTGAACCATTGAACCATTGAACTGGTTCAATGCTTTGGTTCAATCGCTTGGTTCAACGCCTTGGTTCATTGCTTTGGTTCAAATCTTTGGTTTAATCAGCAAAGTTCATCACATGGTTCAAAGCCTAAGTTCAATCAGTGTGGTTCAAAGCCTTGATTCAATTGGAAAAGTTCATTGCTTGGTTCAAAGCCTAAGTTCAATCGGTGTGGTTCAACGGCTTTTGGTTCAATCAAAGGGTTCAACGGTCAGTTCAACAAGCTTGATTCAACACTCGATTCAAAGCCTCGATTCAACAAATTATTAAACCATTTAACCAATTTAATGGATTGGTTCAATAGTTGGTTTAAAGGAGTGGTTCAATGGGAAAAGTTCAAGGGAGCCCCCCGAAGGACAAGTGCCCTTGCAGAGGGAACTTAGTCGACAAAGGCACCCTTTGGAAGGGTCATTTTCAAGAAGGCTGTAAAGGATGATTTATTTCATAAATTTTTCTAAGGTAGTCAGTAGAGGCAAGGAAGAAATCCTTCAGACTTTTGTCCAAAAGAATTCCTTCAGACAAAAAGTCTGAAGGAATTCAGAAAAGCTGTAAACAAGAAACCTGAAAGAAAAATACAAGGATGATTTCTTTCAAACTTTTTATCTGAAGGAATTCCTTCAAAAAAAAAAGTCTAAAGAAATCCAAGGAGGCCGTGGGAGAGAAAAAAGCTGAGAAAATTCCAAAGTAAAAGCCCGCAAAAAAGAAAAAAACCCACAGAAAAGGCTCAAAGGAATTTGCTAAGGATGGTGACGTCCCAAAAGCTATCAATTTCAAGGAGACAAATCAGCCATTGTTTTTTAAGAAATGATGGGTGCACAGATGTCAAAATTAAGATGGTGAAATAGTTGTTTGTTTTTAAATTTCTTGAGCGCCAACCATGAAAAGAGCCCAAGGAATGTAATGACCCTCCAGAAGATAGCCCCCGAGGACAGAAGGAGCCAAAAGGAGACAAAGTAGAAAGAAGACAAGGTGTAGAAAGAGAAAAAGTAGTCTAAGTGGTAAAGAGAAGGTGATGTTATTTCCAGGTGGTCACCAAATGGTGCAAATAGTAAACAACGTCACTTGTTTTCTCCAGTTTGCATTTATAAGTAGACAAGCTACGCAAATGCCTTGAAGGGAGTAGTTTGTTCATAGAAAAGAGGCACGGCCATGTTTTCTTATTAAGGTTGGGATGCCAAATTCAAGGTAGGAACTAAAAATCAAATGGCTCCCTCTTCCCAAGGCTCAGAACGCACATGGTCTAGCTTACAAAAAGAGTGCCAAAGTCTTTCTGAAAAAGTGCCAAGTTCTCTCCCTCTTTCTATATATTGTAAAATTCTCATTTGAGAAAGAAAATCTCTCAGGCTTGTAAGGTATGACTCTACCAGATTTTACCTTGAATTAGGACTTAGCATTTTTACCTCCATCTGGACTTGCACTCAAGCAC
The DNA here is from genome assembly GCA_037957365.1 of Torreya grandis. Taxonomy (NCBI): domain Eukaryota; kingdom Viridiplantae; phylum Streptophyta; class Pinopsida; order Cupressales; family Taxaceae; genus Torreya; species Torreya grandis. The sequence continues at coordinate 2,046,812 of JARHVA010002581.1, read as the reverse complement.
ATGTCTATGTTTTATTTTTGTGTTAAGTCATTTCCTTTTTATGATTCTCATAGATCAATTCTAGCATGTCTAGTGCATTATGAGTTTCTTTTCTGCAGGTCTGCCAACAGTGTCTATAGCAAGAATATAGGCGCATGTGAATAGGTTGTCAAAGTGTGTCTCAAAACACCTTTGATAGTTCCTTCCTTCCTATATTTCCATGGACCCCTGACTCACTAACATAGAAGAGTTTCCCACATCAGATGAAGTGTATGGGCGCTTCTTCATGGTGAAAAGTGTATGTTTGGGCTAAGTGGGTCAACACTTTTTTGGTGTATCACCTTTTCATTTTAGGCTTAGGTTCTATTTTCAGCATCTCTCTCCCTTTTCAACCCCCCCCCCCCTTTTTACATTTTTTTGTTAGCAGTAGGAGAAACTAGGACCTAAAGGATACATCAGAGGGAGCTAGCCCTTATCTATAGATTCTCCCCTCTAGCTTTGTTGGTCCCACAGATGAGAGGGGAGTTTCCATTATTGTGTGTGGAATGGTGAGAGCTAGGCATCCTACCCCAGGTGCAATCCACTACATCAACAGTTTTTGGCATGCCTAGTGGGACCAACTAGGACAAGTGTCTAAATATTTGAAGAATTTTTGGTGTGTTCTTCAACCAACCAGCCTTTGGAGGCTTTTGCATCAACACAAATGGTGACTCTGAGTTAAATCAGCTGGTTAAGCAGCCTAGTGCCATCAAGAAAATCTAATTTTTTTGTATGTATAATTCCTTCACACAAAATCATGGACCTTGTATTCCTTCATATGACTTTGATAAGACTCAAAATTTTATGAAATCCCCTCAAGCAGCTCTCCTATTTGCCCTTCAATGATAAGGGAGGTGACGCTGGAGTTTGAGAAGTAGGTAATGGAGATAGACAGACTAGATGAGTAGTATGAATATCAACAGGAGCTGATGTATAAAGAGGAATGTTTGTTCAGGAAAGCTCATGCCTTACAATCCATGGAGGAGGTAGAAAAATGGAAGAATCCATTCATTCAAGGTAGTCAGCCTTGCACATGCCCTCTTATTCTAAAGAAAACCCCCTCTTATACACCAAATCCTTTCTTTCAGATAACACTTGCTCATTCCAACTCATTTGATCCATCAATTAACCCTGCTCTTGATGTCGTATGCCTAGCCTTCAAGCATAAAAGCGAATTGGAACAACCTCCCATGGAGATGAACCTTCTAAATTATTTAGATCATGAATCTTCCTTTGGGGGGAACATTATTAACTAACACATCTTTCTCTAAATTTCTCCTACTCATCATGATGATGTTGGTGACCTCCAAGAAAGACTCTTTCAGGATAATCTAGCCAAGAAAATTGAGGATTTAGAAGCTAAGATGAGACTGATTCATGAAAGAGAGATGGAAGTTTTAGACCTTGTGAAGGAGCCCCAGGACTTTAGAGATAAAAAATTTGATGCCTATTCATGGGAGCAAAATTCTAATTTTGAGATCTTGAACTGGAAGCAAATAGTAGAATCATGGGGCAAGAAGGAGGAGAAGAAAGGTTTTCATCAAAAGCTTGAATAAGATGAGGCTACTCCTGCTCATGATAATGTTGGTGACCTCCAAGAAAGGTGCTTCCAAGAGGATATAGCCAAAATGATTTTAGAGTTGGAATCTAGAGAGAGATTCCTCAGCCAAGGTGTGATGGATGGTTCAGACCCAATGGCACATTCTATGTCTGAACACACCCCATCTACACACTTCCAAGAGAGCTATCAGGCCACACCTAATATTGATGAAGTAATAACCAAATAGAATGAGGAGAATCATTTGATTCTAGCTCAAGGACTACCTCCTCTTCCACATGGTCTTTCCACTTCACCCCTTCTCAAGGAGGAACATATTCTGCAAGAGGCAAGTGAGGAGCAGAAGATCTAATCTATAGCTTTCTAAGAGGCTATCATAAGTGAAAACAAAGAAGAAATCATCATTGATGCTCCTTGTGAAGACCTCATCAGTAATGGAGAAGACACAGGGCATGCATACATGCAGATGTTACAACAATAAGAGGAGGAACATAAGCATGGTGGGCTCTCTCCCCCTTTATTTGATGAACTTCCTTGTTGCTTTGATGAGGAAGATGACCATGCCATAGAGATACAGTTAGAAGAGGATCAGGAAAATATTTTTGAACATCTAGAGATATGGACCTTTGAGGAGGAAAAGGAGAGGTCTATCTACATTGAGGAAAGCCTTGGAGAAGAGAGATTTGAACAAAGAAGTGATGTTATGTGGGATGAGCAGTCAATTTGTGATTCCTGCTCAGACATCACAATAGTCACCTTTCTTCAAGAAGGCCAAGAGGAAGCAGAGGATGAGTTTGACAGGATCTTCAAGGAAGAAAAATAAAATGAGTCAAACCATGATGCATTGTAGAGGGACTATGCACAACAAAATGCTTATGGTGATGAGCCAGTAGCCACAGATTTCTTGGTGAAATGCACCAGCATGAAGGACCAACATTCAACAAGCTTCCAAGAACAAAAAGAATACATGTATGTTGGAAGCATGTTTGAATCTCATCCACTCGGATGCAAGCCAATCCAAGTGATAGGCAAGAGGAGTAGGTAACCAAATCTCCTTTTCATTTAGCCACTTGTCTGGCACCATAAGTCTTCTTGCCAGGGAGGAGACTTAAATTTTTTTTCCTTTGATCTAGGAAGGAGGCAGATGTACCTAATTAGTTTTATATATTAGTTTTCTTTCAGTTTCTTTCCTGCTTTCTCTAAGTGCAGTTTGCATAGGTAGTGTTTTTTAGTCTTGTGTGTGTTTTCCCTTGTGTCTAGGGTAAAAAGCTTCATGTTTGATTCTTGGATCTTTGGGGCTATTTCTAACTTTATTCAAGCTACATCTAACTTTGTGCCCAATGGACTTCAAGGCAACTGGCCTCTAAGCATAGAAGGCATGCTTCCCCTAGGAGTTGCCAATTTGTTGACCATTTTTTGCCCAACAGGTCAAAAATCAGTCCCCTTCTATCCCTGCTATTTTGGGCCATTTCATTTTCTAATTTTTCATGAATCTGGTGATTTTTACAGACTCTACAGAATTTCTACGGACTCTACAGGGCTTGGTTTTCTATGGACTCAGTAGTGAGGTTTTCTATGGACTCTGCAAGTCCATTTCTATGGAATTCATAGAGACTTCTATGAACTCTGCAAGAGAGTCTTTTGGTGAATAAAGAACTAGTTCAGAGAGTGCAAAGTTTTACAAAGCTTCTTCAGACTCTTGCCCAAATAAATTCACAAGGAAAGAGAGCTAAAATGGTTCAAAGTCACTTTTTCTCAAGGTTGGAAGAGTGGTTTGATAGCATGATCTTTCAAAGAGTTAGCAACTTTGAACCATCGAACCATTAAATCGGTTTAATGCTTCAGTTCAATCAGATGGTTCAATCACCTAGTTTAATGCCTTGGTTCATCACTTTGGTTTAAATCCTTGGTTCAATCGATAAAGTTCATCATGTGGTTCAAAGCCTTGGTTCAATCAACAAATTTCATCATGTGGTTTAAAGCCTAAGTTCAATCAGTGTGGTTTAAAGCCTTGGTTCAATCAGCAAAGTTCATTGCTTGATTTGAAGCCTAAGTTCAATTAGCACGATTCAGTGGCTTTTGGTTCAACCAAAGGGTTCAACGGTCAGTTCAACGCTCGGTTCAAAGCCTCAGTTCAACCAATGCTTAAACCGTTGAACCAGTTCAATGGATTGGTTCAACAGTTGGTTCAAAGGAGTAGTTCAATAGGAAAAGTTCAAGGGAGCCCCCTAAAGGACAAGTGCCCTTGCGGAGGGCACTTAGTTGACAAAGGCACCCTTTGGAAGGGTCATTTTCAAGAAGGCCACAAAGGATGATTTATTTAAAAAAAATTCTAAGGCAGTTGGTAGAGGAAAGGAAGAAATCCTTCAGACTTTTTGTCTGAAGGAATTCCTTCAGACAAAAAGTCTGAAGGAATTCAAAAAAGTTGTAAACAAGAAACCTGAAAGCAAAATACAAGGAAAATTTCTTTAGGACTTTTTGTCTAAAGGAATTCCTTTAGATAAAAAGTCTGAAGAAATCTAGGGAGGCTGCGGGAGAGAAAAAAGCTGAGAAAATTCCAAAGAAAAAGCCCGTTAAAAAGTAAAAAAGCTTGCAGAAAAGGCCCGAATGAATTTGCCAAGGACAGTGACGTCCCAAAAGCCATCAATTTCAAGGAGATAGATTAGTCATTGTTTTTAAGCAATGATAGGTGCACAGACGTCAAAATTAAGATGGTGAAATAGCCATTTGTTTTTAAATTACTTGAGTGCCAACCATGAGCCCAAGGAACATAGCAACCTACCAGAAGATAGCCATTGAGGGCCGAAGGAGCCAGAAGGAGACAAAGTAGGAAGAAGATAAGGTGCAAAAAGAGACAAAGCAGTCCAAGTGGCAAATAAGAGGTGATTTATTGCCAAGTGGTCACCAAATGGCACAAATAGTAATCGATGCAACTTGTTTTCTCTAGTTTGCATTTATAAGCAGACAAGCCACACAAATTCCTTGAAGGGAGTAGTCTATTCACAGAAAAGAGGTGCAGCCATGTTTTCTCATTAAGGTTGGGATGCCAAAGTCAAGGTAGGAACCGACAATCAAATGGCTCCCTCTTCCCAAGGCTAGAACACACATGGGCCAGCTTGTAAAAAGAGTGCCAAAGTCTTTCCAAAAAGTGCCAAGTTCTCTCCCTCTTTATATATATTGTAAAATTCTCATTTGATAAAAAAAACCTCTCAGCCTTAAGGCAAAACTCTGCCCAAAAATCTCTCAGGCTTGTAAGGTAGAACTCTACCAGATTTTACCTTGAATCAGGACTTAGCATTTTTACATCCATCTAGACTTGCACTCAAGCACATGTCTATGTTTTCTTTTTGTGTTAATTCATTTCCTTTTATGCTTCTTAGAGATCGATTCTAGCATGTCTAGCGCATTTTGAGTTTCTTTTCTTCATGTCTACCAGAAGTGTCTACAATAGGAATATAGGTGCATGTGAATAGGGTGTCAAAGTGTGTCTCAAAACACCTTTGATAGTTCCTTCCTCCCTGTATCTCCACGGACCTCTGACTCACTGACACAAAAGAGTTTCCCACATCAGATGAAGTGTATGGGCACTTCTTCCTAGTGAAAAGTGTATGTTCAGGCTGAGTGGGTCAACACTTTTCTGGTGTATCACCTTTTCATTTTAGGCTTAGGTTCTATATTCAACATCTCTCTCTCCCTTTTCAACCCTCCCACCTTTTTACATTTTTTTGTTAGCAGTAGGAGAAACCAGGTCCTAAAGGATACATCAAAGGGATCTAGCCCTTATCTAGAGACTCTCCCCTCCAACTTCACTAGTCCCACAGGCAAGAGGGGAGTTTTTATTATTGCATGTGGAAATGTGGGAGCTAGGCATCCTACCTTGGGTGCAATCCACTGCATCAACATATATTATGCATAAGCTTGTAGATAGTTGTCTTATTGATTTAGTGGTTTGTTTTATTGTTCTTAGGTATTAGGTTTGTTTTCTTTAGTTGTTTTGTTATGTATTTTGTTCATGTATTCTAATAATGTAGTTTCCAAGCCTATTTTGTCATTATTTGGTTATCCTCATCATGGAACTGGTTGGTTTCTCTTGATGAAAAGGCTAGTCACCCTCAGAGTCACTAGAAATGTTGTCATTTTGGCATTAAAAGGCCAAATGTCAATCAATGCCATATAAAAATTACATGAGAACCTTTCTAAGCTTACCTATAATACATCAACCATCATGGTCTCATAAATTACTAATGAAAGTCTTGGAGAATTTTTATTTTAATCATGATGTGTCATGGAGTATGCTTGCAAGTTTAAATGTCATGACTATCTAGATGTCCATTGTTAGTGTATCAATCATCATGATAATCTTGGAATGAGTCAAGAGAGTGTTAAGGTGTCTTAGAGGTATATTATATATTTTTTCACTTTTTTTTAGTTCATAATATGAAGACTTATTGGTGTGTTCAATGTCACTATCCTTGGTTTATTTGTTTAAGCCTTCTCAAACCTTCATCACCCCTCTTTAAGCATCATATACCCCTCAAACAAATTCATAAGAGTTTATTTATTTTAAAGGCCTTATAAATGTGAAAGTGTTTGATGAAATTACATTAAAATGGATCTTGAAAAGGTCTTATTCATGCCATATTCCCACTAATATACATTTCATAGCCTTAAAAGCCCATTTTGAGACCCATTCACACCATTCTACTAGTCAAATGTGCCCACATGACAAATTTTGACTTTTACACTTCCCCTACAATGTGTCTAGTTTGAAAATGGTCTATTAACTTTTTTTCCCTCTCATTTTACCCTATAATGGTGGTTCCCAACTAGAAACAAGGACAAAATGCAAAAAATAGTGATTTTGAGGTGTTTTATGCAAATGTATAGAACTGTATAGACTAATCCATATAGAGGAAGTTATAAAATATTATGGTGGATCATATCTAATGTCTTAGACAAGTTTCATGAGAAAATTATATTAGATAGACTCAAAACTAGTCCTTTTACTTAATCTACCTTCTTGGTAGCTCAGATAGCTCTTCAGGTTTATGCATATTATAGATATAAGAGAGAAAATGATGAGTTGGTCTCTTGGGTAGAGGAAGGGTTACCTTGACCTTATATTCATGGTAATTGGTTTCAATTTTAGTCCCCTAAACTCAAATAAATTATAATAAGTTGAATTATCTAGTCACTATCCTCATCTGCACAGGGAAAATGGAACATAATGGTTTCGATGCATTTTTGGCTTGTTTGACCAAAATAATAGTTGATCTAATTTCCCTAGGTCCTAAAGGAACCTTTCATGTAATTTTTATTATTTTTCTCATATGGGTGAGATCATGGAACCAAAAAAAATGAAAACTTACACAATATTCATTCTACAGGTAGGTCTAAGTACTGAATAGGGTGTTGAGAGCTCTCATTAGAAGGAGTTGATAGTGTTGAAGGACGTGTTGAGTGATCCAAGATTCCCCATACCCATTTTTTCAAATTTAGTGTTTAAAAGAGATTATTATCATCTAAAAGGGTGTCTTAAAATAGAGAATGCATATGCATTTGGAGTTCATTGTGTAGTAGGATTGTGTGTTGCTCAATGGTACCATCAAAACCTTGAAAACACGGTCTAAGAACATGGAATGATGTGTTGGAATCATAATATGTCATCATCACATCCTTGGGATCATTTATATTAACCTCCATGGCAGCCTCATGGGATTAGAAATCACCTTCCTTTCCTCTAAAACTCATACAATCAGTTTTATCAAAAGTTAAGTTTCTTAGCCAATATTAAGGTTTCTTGAAGTTTCCTAAGTTGCATTTTTGGACTGTGTACCCCTTTTTTTGCCTCCAAAATGGTATGTTTGCATAGGTATATGTGTTAGTGTCCTAAAGTTTAATTTTAGTTACATTGGGATGGTTTCCATGCTTCATTCCATTCCATATCCATACCCCTATCATTTCATCTTGTTTTCACTACCTTTTCATTGTATCTCAACCCTGTTTTCATGCTTAAACCCCCATATCACTCCACAATCATATTCACCCACCCATTCACCTTTCCCTCCACGTCTAAACCATGTGAATAGGCCTATATACCCATTATAATCCTAAATAATAATAATATCATGAAATTATATGTATATACAGGTCATGCATCTTATTAATAAGCCAATAACCATATATAACTAGTCATTTGGGCATCCTGTAGTAGAGTTTCCAAAAACACTATGTGGAACCTAATGGCCATAAGGAGTGGTATGATAATAATAAGTTTTAAATAATATAGGGATATATGATAATTTTAGAGATATCACCAAAGGTTTAAAATGGATCAAAACACCCTCCTCCCTCATAAACTTATCTCACAAACCCCTGCATATAGTCAACATAGGTATATGAATGCATATAGCCTTGTTAGTGCATACTAAATAACCACATCTTGATTGTGGTAAGTGGTAGAAATAATTAAAGGAAAAAAAAAAATTTCACACTAAGGAATAAGTAAAATCTAATTATCATCACATGTAATGAGGAAAAGTATAGTTGACATAAGATGTGAAGATAAACATGTCTAACCTATCACACACATACTTATAGGTTAAGCAAAGAGTTGTGAATAATATGGAGGTTATCTAAGGTTATAAGCATCTAAAAAAGAGGGGTAATAAGTTATAAAAAAAATTCAACTAAGGGAATATGAAGTTGGTATGAGAACCTAATGGTCTAACCAAGTTAAAATTGCTTAGAGCTGATGCACACAGGCCTATACAAGCAATCTTGAGAAAATGGTATAATCTAGTGAAATATATAGCCTAAAATGTATTTTAAATATGTTTATAACAATTTAATAACCTCCTTTATTTTTTTATTCTATCCAACTAGTGACTCATGATACCAAGGATTGGTTATCTCCATGTATGGCACAAGAAGACCTAATTACCATACACAATTAAAATACAAGATTGATATTATGGACAGAGTCATCAAAAAGATAGTAATGTGTAAACAAAAATATATGAAAACAAATTTATATTTTACCCTTGTATCTATTTTAGATTTCCTACACTAACATATCCTAATTCTTTGATGGAAGGTATATAATAATACAAATAGACTACAAGGCCTAATGCAGACTTGAATAGGCCCATGTTTGACTACATAAATTTTGATTGTTTTAAGGTATATTTAAGAGATAAGAGAATAATAATAATGCTTTAAAAGTGTCAAAATACTTTGGACAAGGTATGGAGTTTCTTAATCAATACCTTAGGGTTCCATAAACTTGATTGTGCATAAATCCTAAGCTTGAATGTGTGTCTTATATAGAAATAGAGTTGTTAAAGGCTTGACAAAAAGGTATAATTCACTATAGGAAAATTAATTAGATTTATAATCCTCCATCACCATTACACTAAATAGATAAAGAAATTTTAGACCTTTGCCTTCCCCAAATAGATAGTTAGCAAATGAACCTATAGGAAGCCACTTGAAATAATTAAGACAAAGTGGTATTTTGAGTAAGTTAGGGTATGTTTTTAAGGTGATAATAAGTGATAAATGGTTTTTAATGTTAATTTTGAGTATCTCAATCATCTACAAACCATTTAGATCTCTAAAGCTCAATTAAGGACTATCAAGCCTAAAGCTAGTCTTGAAGCCAAGAAATCCTATACCACCATGAGATCACTCTCAGACTCTCCAAAATAAAATGAATTCATGATAAGGTGAAGGAGGATGGTTCAAGTCCTAATTATCTATTTTAAAATATAGTAAACTAGGGGAAAAGTCAATATCAGTCTTAAAGGCTAGTTCGAAGCACACAGTCCTTTGTAGTCATTCAAGGACTCTATTTGGATGCTAATATCTTTCACCACAAAGGGATTCAAAGTAAATTATCCTAGGATATTTTAGGCACTCTTATGCACTTGAAAAACATGAAGAATTGATGTTTTTTAGAGTCCCACCTTTATAAACAAAGGTTAAGAATACTAACCTATTCAAACTACCTGTAGAAGAATATAAGCCCACTTCTCTATGTACCTATCTTGATCCCTATTTTACATGGGAGATTGAGCTTGTTAGAGAAATTGGAGGGTTAAATTTACCTAAAATCCATCACAAGATTTTTCTCTTTAGGGGTTCATACTCTATGAATCATTAATAAAAGTACTGGACACCCAAAACCTCTCTAAATCCCTAGGCAAACCTGGTTTTGGAAATCTTTATATTTTGGCAACCTATCACACTATAATCACCTAAGATGTCCATTATACTTAGAGGAGGACTTTTTCATGGTAATTTATTATACAAAATATGTACGTGTCATAAAACTCTAATTTTCTAAGAAAAAGGGTAGAAAGAGAGGTACAAAGTTGTTATGAGAGATTCCAATCATTGGGAGGCAAGGTTGAACACTTATTATACATAAAAATTTTATCATATGATCAAAACCATGTTTCTATGTTCCCTTATGAGTCCCTTCTAATCAGCCAGTCTATAAAAATGAAAGATAGGGTGACATAACTAGCTAGTTTGACATAATTATAGATGTTTCTCACTCAAAATGGCTCATGTTATGATGCAAGGAGTTATTTTAGACCTAAAAATCATCCATATACAGGTTTTCAAAATCTCATATATATCTTTCATGGCTATCAGACACCAAAAATTAGGCTATTAGGCTTAATTAGCCTACTTCATCAATAAGAAACTTGAAGATTGTTATAGAAGGTTGATGAAAAGAGTTCATGCATAGGTACTAAACTTAGTAATTGATTATTTTAATGGGGAAAAGGAAAATTTCATGTAAATTAGGTAGAGTTTGGATGTTATCAATCCATATTGGCATACAAGGGGGAGTTACGTTACTAAATGCCTCATGGAAGAGACCTTTATTAGACCTTTTTCAATGTTGGTAACTACTAAAATGAGAATAATTGAAAAAAATATGATGTGTATGGAATATTGATGAGTTAAACCTTACTAAAAGTAGGCATAAATTCTCCAAGGTCTCATTCCAAGCACTTATTCAACCATAGGAGACCAACACATGTAAAGAGTGTATGACATGACTATTGTAACCAATGTAACTACTATAATGAATATATGATGGCCATTGATGATATATTCACATCTTTTCCACACCATTTTTCCCCTCTTATTCTACCATCCTTATATATTTTTAAGCCTGATGGCCTTTAGTTTTATCACTTGGTTGGGTGTATAAAATCTCTATCAAAATTATATCTTGCCTCTTTAAATCAATAAAAGAACAATTACAAACTTCCTTTTTGAGTGTTAGTGTGTCTTATGAGAGTTGATTTTTAGAATGTATGAGTGTCATTGTATTTTATATGTCTTTTTATGTACTTAAATTCATGTTATCAGTCTATGTAGGTTGTGTGAAGTATTGATATGCAATAATGCTCTTGAAGTTTTGATGAAGTGATAATGTCTAGTGCAGACCTTGGTTCTTGGCCTTCAAGTTATATAAATTTCACTTGATCTTCTCATTAAATATTCATGTATTAGACTTTATAAATAGGTCTGATCAATTTTTGGTTTCATCAAGTTCATTAATGTGTTTGAGGAATAAGCCAAGAGATGATCTTCAATCATTGGTACATCACCACTTTATTGTATGTTTTATTATAAATTTTCATCTCTTTTCCATGTTCATCCCAATAGTATTAGGTCTTAGAGAGTGGATTAAAGTGAAAAATTAGGGGAAATATCCCCATCAAAACTAGAGGTTTGAACTAAAGTTTACGGAACCCATAACCTATAGGTCAATCCAATGTTAGTCCAAGTTTGAGGAGGGTTTGAATAGTCCTACTTCAACAATGGTGTAACCTAGGTAGATAACACCAAGTCAATAAAGTATTTTGTCTAAAGTTATTCTTTTAAGCTATGTTGTCCATATAGAATTTTAAAATTATATATGGAAATACAAAATATTTAGATGGAATCGAGTTGGTCGACTGAACATAAATAAAATTAATAAATTTTAAAACTGAATAAAACTATTTCAATCATATCAATATATAATATTGAATAAAAATGTATAAAAATAAAGGAATGAATCTAGTGAATTAAACTACATGACAAAAAATTGGAAGATAAACTATATTGATAGGATTGATCTAGTTTTTTCTATTTGAATATGGAAATTTGTGCATAGAGAGAATAAAATAATTGATAGGGTCACATTAGGTGGAAAGCCTATGAAAATTTTCCCTAAATTGGTCGATTAGATCAAAGAAGCTATATAAACTTGCATACCAATCTAAACAAAGTTGACAGGGTCAATTGAGTATAAAAACCTTCACATAGAGTATTAAACTAGGTTGAGAGGATCAACATATTACGAAAACCTATGCATATAATAATAGACTAGATAGACAGGGTTGATCCCATTTTCAAATATAAAAATACAAAATCTATAAGGTTTAGAAGGTTCACCAGAATATGTGCAAATGAAATTAGATAGATCTCTAACTTATAATACTTAATAATATTCAAGCTTGAATAAGGTAATAAACTAACAAGTATGCTTGGGGATATGTTTAAATAAGGGTCATGAATAATAATAGATCCGCTAAACCCACACTAATGTGTCTCTTATCACACTATGGAAAATGAGAGGTTTCCAATGCCTCTATTAAAATTCCATCTTGTGATAACCCTGGTTAGGTCTCTATGATTATAAATAATATTAAGAATTCTAATCTACTAAATAACTATGCAAGCTAATCTAGTGTTCACCAAATCTTGTGGCATAAATGGGGAAGATAATAAACATGCAAAGGCGCACACACACACACACACACACACACACACACACACACACACACACACACACACACACACACACATATATATATATATACATATATATATATATATAATATAAGTAAAGAGAGAGATATACCAATATATATTAACTCTAGAATACCTACATACCAAAATATGAATGGCTTAATAATATACATACCTTTGTTGAAGTGAATCCATCATTCCTCAATATCTGCCTTGAGCAATGGTGCTTTGTAAGATGTTGTTATGGGAATATAAGGATCAAAAGGATAAATCAAATTTAGGCTACAATACCTATTCTATGAATCCAAGACTTCCATAAGACAAATGTTACTCCTTCAAGGGAAAACACCTAAGCAATGAAACATCATATTGATTGTTTAAGTAGATTTGTGAGTAGTGATGATATACATGTGATTGATCCTTTATTATAAATAAAATTAAAGGGGTTAGATATAGCCAAAAATTGACCCTAAACTCTCCCACAAATTAATCCAAAATATTTAGCTTGGACAACCTCATTACATAATAAATAGAGCAGTTAGGTATTGAACTATGTCAGTTTGGGTTGACCTAGTTTTGTAACATGCAATAAATCCCAAAATGGGGTTGACCCAATTGACCTAGTATAATAAATAGTAAAAAGTGGGTTTTGATTAATTAAGGGTTATTTTTTGTGGTGAGATAATTAAGAAAGTGTATAAGTGGGGTTTTAAAGCCTAGGGAAATGGATATGAGTAACTTGTACTAATTTTAAATTATGGTATAGGGGACAACAATCCTACAAAACACCAAAGATTTTCCAACCCATTTTTTGGTGTATCCTTTAAGGTGTTTACCCAAAGAGATTGAGATTTTATGGGATATTGAAATAGAGAGAGCATTACTATTTTATAAATTTTAAAAATATTGTGTGTATGTTGCTTCCACACAATCACAATTTTTAGTTTTAGTGGGGGCATGCTTTGGAAGAATATTAGCCAAAGCACACAATTATATGATTTAGACTCATAGTTGTGGTAGAATTATATACATCGGTATTATTATATACATAGTTTAAACATGAGACATATTTGAGGTGCATATTATATGAAACATGTGCAAAATATTACAAAATTCAAATTAGTTTTAGATTCCAAAACTCTTTTATGTACTATTACCATATCACATACCTTTTTGTACTAATACCCCATGGATTTTTAAAAAAATTATTGATCCTATCTAATGCAATAGTTTTTTCACCTTTTAATGTGGTTAAGGTGATCAGATCACTCAATCTTGCTAAGATTTCAAGTTGGACTTGATTATCTAACCATAACAGGTTATAAGTATCATTTGGTTGCATGGTTGAGATAATCTCAACTACCAGGTAGAAAGTCAATTTTACTCCAAAGTTGGGGGCATGTTCCCTCTAATGTCACTCTCTTTCTCTCTCTTTCTCTCCTTTGATATATTCACTTTAAATATTCATCTATATTTGTCTTAATCTCACTTTATATCCTTACAATGATACATATTTTTTTAAAACAACTTGATAATAGATAAGGTAGTTACATCAACACACGTGTACTCCCAAACCTTGATCTTTTAATTTCAATATATTTAAATTAATTTTAACCTAGATTATATGCACTGATCTTATATGGTAACATGCTCTTGGTTTTAGGTTAGTCACAAAAAAATCCCCAAGTTGGTCACATGTAAAGATAAGGTGTGTGTACACACCTAAGTATGCATTCCTCTCCTTTAAATTAGCAATTTAATTATTATATTAAATTGTGAGGGGTAAATTTGATGATATGTTATGATTATATATCACCTTAGTCTTATACAGTCAACAAAATTAGACCTTGGTTATTCCTCTCAATTTTTTACCTTTTTCACTTCTTTAAGTCTCACATTTGCTCTATCTTTGTGC
>JARHVA010002581.1:1850000-2027500 GCA_037957365.1 Torreya grandis | reverse complement strand
TAGCCCTAAGAAGATACTACAAATAACATCAAAGGAGCGATAGTGTGCTACAAGTGTAGTCTATTATTTCTAGGTAGTACCTTAAGACATTAGGCTGGCACTATTTATAAATGGGATAAAATTGAACATTACCCAAAAAATTACACACTCCTTGTATAAACTCTACCCATTATCACACACTTTTGTTAAACATTTTTAATTTGGGATGATGGAAACTACCCCCACTTAATCCCTAAAATTTTGTAAACTAAAAAGTAAAATATGCATATTAAATATAAGAGTTACATAAATTATAAGATAAAAATAGTCTTTAAAAGTTTCAGAACATGGGGGTTGCAAAGTAAATATATAATATTATGGGCCATTTATTTTCAAAATGGTTTCATATAAGAAAAAATTGAGTGATATTTTCTCATAAGTATGTTTACAATAAAAAAGAAAAAGAAAAAAAATAATATAATTTTTTTTGGACCTAGAGATATTTATACTTTTATCATTCATCTCATTGCATTGATATTTTTAGAATATAACTCTAGTAACCATGCTTTATATCCCCAAAAACATTTTTTGGGATGATTGTGGAAATATAGTTTAGAACCTAGAACATGGAAAATGAAGTTGTTAACCAAAGATCCATAGTATCTAATATATAACAAATGGTAACTAGACTTAATGCATAAAATTTAGAACTATCAAGCAATTTTTAAATAAAAATTAATTATCATAGAATTTTCTCATCATAAAACATTTTTCATAGCCTCAATTTGAATTCCATAAATTTGATGGTTATAACCCTACAAGTTGGATTTACAATGAAAAACAAAATTTTGGTCTACAAAATATATTGGGGTTTAAAAATTATCTATCTCATATTTTTACTTAAAATTAACTTTTTCAATGGTATCATATGTATTATAAATATCACCACAAACCAAAATCATATTTTAAAAAAAAAATGTTTGTTTCATTTTGGTCCTAGTTCATGCGATGATTTTACTAGAGCACTTACTGAACTTATGTAAAAATGAATGATTCAAGCCTAGAAAACTAAATTTTATATACTAAAATATCTAACTATAGGTTTATTTAATTATTTTTCAAAATTTCGTTCATAAGTTTTTTCAAAAATATAATGGATGCCATGATAAAAACATTCAATCCTAAGGACATGATGGTCATTGTTAGGTTTGTCATGTTTTTTAAAGATAAACTCATTCCCCAAAATTATTATTCAATATATATTTTTCAAACTAGCCACATCACAATGAAAAATAACAAAATAACCTCAAAAAATAAACCCAATAGATGTCTTATAGTTAGTGAAATATGATATCATCAGGAAAATTCTTTATATTATAACTGTGATGAAAAAATTACATAGAGAAACAATTTTCTTATATAGAAGTTATATTTTATAAAAACTAGTCAAAATTTCATTAAAAAATTATGGCCTTTTCAAGAGTCCTAAGGAGAGGAAAAGGAAGTATAATAACCTAACTGTATGAATCCAAAACTACTAAATTTAGTGCATATATTAAAATTCATAACCACTCTTTTGATAGTAAAAATTGTAAGGGTTAACTAATTAGCATTTTTCCCTATCATGAAACTCATATTAGAAACATTTTAGTTTCAGATTGAGATGCCTAAGTAAATAAAACTAACTTTAAAGATTTGGTAAATTAATTAAATATAGAAATAATATAAAATTAAATAATAATAATATATAAATTAGAAATATATATTCTAAAATTCAATATATATTAAATATTTTTCTAACATATTTGAATCAAATAGTAATACCATATTCATAACTAAAATATATCTCTTATTTTCATATCTCATTTCATAATTATTTCATAAATATATTTCTCTTTCATTTCATATATTAATTTTAGTATATACTATTATTGACTCAATGATAGAATAGTACTTATAGAATATGTATCTTCTTGAAGAGTGAAACTAAAAATCTCTCAAATATTAAAACAAATTTCATGATTTTTTATCAACTCTATTTATTTCTCATTCACTTTTATATCGTGTGCTTCACTTGCATATTATTATTATGATTTGAAGAATGATTTATACTTTTAAATCAACTTCTTATATAAAAAAATGAAAAATATCTAAGAAAATAAAGAAAACAAACAACACAAAGGAAAGAAAGAAAAACAACTACAAATTAGAAAAATGATAGATGATAATAAAAAATTAAAGGTCAAAATAGGGAAAAAAAATACAAGAAACAAAATACAATAGAAATATACATCAAATAAGAGAAATGCAATTGAAAAATACACTAAATAAAATTAAATAAATAGAAAACATTACATCATATGTCTTGAATCATTGTAAAAATAACAAAGTTTAAATATTTATTGAGAAATCAAAATAATATCTTCCATAACTATTTATAAAGAATGATATTCAAAAGTTTGAAATAAGTCATAGGCCCATTCAAAGCCATGTAAATGATTTTTCATGCATGCGCATAAAGTGTTCTTTGGTTTCAAGTAAAATACAAAAATTAATCCTAAACATTTGATTATAGTCTTGTAACAACACAATATATTAATATTTGATTAGATTTCAAATAATTAGATAAATAAAAATGCATAGAGTGGATATACTTAGATGTAGTGACATCATTACTTAATCATCATAAAAAGTGTTATTTGGTTTCCTTGAAACCATACACTTAATCTCAAAGAAATGCACATAATGATAAAGTCCATTATGGAAAGATGTGATATTATTGTATCTATATTATTTATCCCCAAATAATATCTTCTTCAAGTCCTTTTAATTATGAAAAAAAGTTATTTATAAATTATAGCTATAAAAAAAAATTATTTGTCAGGTTTATCTTAAATAAAGTGAGTTTAATGTTATTTTTATGTTGTTAAATTTTTAAAATGATAATATTAATATAAAATTTATTATATATAGAGAATTTAATATTAAATAATTTAAATTTAACCAACAAAAATTATATAACTCATGCGTGTTGGCCCACTAACACAAACAATGTAATGTAAGCTATCTAAAAATAAAAATTATAATGAAGTTAATACTAATTACATCAAGATAGAATAAAATAAAAAAAATATATTTATATACTTCAAATACATACATATATATATATATATATATATATAATATTTCAATTTGAAAGTAAAATATTTATTCATTATCACCTAAAATCTCTCACTATATCTAGATTAAAGTTTTCCAAATTCAAACAAAATAACTTTCATCAAAGCATAAGAACATCATATGACCTATTCAAAACATATGATAAGGAAAACTATCCACTTGCATTAAAATAGAAAGAGACAAAAACTTAAAACAATCTATAAATATCATCTACAAATACTAAAAGTCCAAAAATGCCTAAAGCCATGACCATAAATCAAATAAAATTAAAATAATAAAACACTATTAAGTCTTTTATCCTTCATCACAGGATTGAAAATTAAGTAAATTAATCCTTCTATTGTTTTCATACCAATATAATCTATAAGATTCATAGTCATCTCAATTTTCATTAATCGTCCAAATTCATTATACTCATCAAAGCATAAGAACATCATATGACCTATTCAAAACATATGATAAGGAAAACTATCCACTTGCATTAAAATAGAAAGAGACAAAAGCTTAAAACAATCTATAAATATCATCTACAAATACTAAAAGTCCAAAAATGCCTAAAGCCATGACCATAAATCAAATAAAATTAAAATAATAAAACACTATTAAGTCTTTTATCCTTCATCACAGGATTGAAAATTAAGTAAATTAATCCTTCTATTGTTTTCATACCAATATAATCTATAAGATTCATAGTCATCTCAATTTTCATTAATCGTCCAAATTCATTACCAACCTATATCTTAAAATTTTTTAGTCAAAAATGTTACCAATGGTGGTATTGAAAGGATTTTGGTAGATTTACAGAGCATGAAGATAAATTTTATAGTCAAGTTAGTGGTATTTAAGGAATCCAATGGATTTTATTTATAAATTTAAGAAATTTGACTAGTATCCATAAAAATTTCATTATAAATTACTATATTATGAGGAACTTGGAGAGAAGAAACATTTGGAAAACTATACATAATAGGGAGAGGCTTATAATTATTTAATTTAAGGAGCTTGCTATATAAAAACACATAGGCATAGAGAACTGATCATTATCATGTGATGTGGGATTTAAGAAATAAAAAAAATGGATCATTAGTATCAAATTGAATGGAAGCCTAGGTACCACATACAAGACTTCACATGAATGTTATTGATGCATAATTTGGCATAGATTGCACATGAGTAGGCTTTTAGTTGGGGCTCAATGTGGGTACCATCTAGCGTACTTTGAGAGGAGATTCTAAGGCCTCCCCAAGGTTATTTTCTACTAGGTCTCAACTTATTAATGTTCCCTCAGTAGGCCAATATCTACCATTCTAGTTCAAGGGGCTTATGATAGTTCTATAATATATGTATAATTATGATTAACAATATTGGTCTTGTGTATTTGTTGTCTAGAAAATAAAAAACTAGATTTAACATGAAAATTTAGTTGATTTAAAATATGTTCACTGCATATGCAGGTTCACTAGTGTAACAAGAAAAATGAAAAGGGTTATTGACTAAAATATATTGATATTCAATAATGCATTTTTGATAATGGAACACATCAATAAATCAAGAATGAAACAATAATAATGGATTGCATTATAATTTAATATACCTACTTTAACACATATTTATAAAAAAAATGAATAGAGGGAAGGGTAGGGAGAAAGAAAAGATGAGCCTGGTTTGTATAAGAGACATATCTTATTTTGTTGAGAAGACAAGTCCCATAAAGAAAATTGATCTTGTGCATGGCCAACATTGGACAACCAGAGGTAAAATATGGTGTAGGATTCTAGAAAAAAAATTAGAAATATAGATACAGGGCAATTAGCCACCATATACATGCACATATTATGTATATCCATTATTAAAAATCACATTAAATATATTTCATAAAGTGTAAACTTAGGACTCATCAAATAATCAGGTGAATTATATAAGCAAGTCTAAATAACCTCAGCTCATTAAAAATGGAAAAAAATGTCACAACCCAGTACTCTATCCTCTAATTCTAAAAGAACCATCCATGTATTACATCAAATAATGTCTTATATAGTAAATTGAGATCCATGGAGTTCAAATTGACCAACTATCAGATGGTTACAAATAAGCATTTTGGTGGGTCAAATTGAGATTAATTCGGAATGAATACCAGTCAGTTCCATCATGAAAATATTAGGGACCATATTTGATTAAATGGGGAAAATAATCCTACAATAAAATTCAAGTGAGATTACATCAATATTGCTAGTCAGCCATGCCATGTGCAGTTGAAACCATGCCTATTTAAGGAACCATTTTCTATCTTGTGTGTTTAGCATTAGATCCCAATGTGCATGACCTGCCATGATTAATGTTACCACCTATATTTTCATTCAATTGTACTATTTTTTATCTTATAGTCATTGGAAAAATACCTTCAACTTCATGGGTAATATATCAATATATCTTGGGCTTTGACTATTTTGATGGGAAAAATAACCATCAAATTTAGGCTTGTAAACTGATAAAATCATGCCCACATGACCTTTTATCAAAGTAATTATCTAAAAAGCTTTTCAACTTTCATTTTTTGTTCTACAAGTTATGGGTTGACAAGATGATATCGGAGTTGTTGCTAGAATTTGGATAATGTGAATGCAATGGAGACGTGATCACATGAGATGAAGCAAGTGCACACCACATAGATGCTAAAGCAATTTGAAATTACACAAGAAGCTAAATTGCACAAGACAAAATGGAGAAAACCAAAATTTGATTAACATGAGATGGCCAAAGTGAGGAATACATATAGGAGAGTATGTAACTCCTCCACAAAAGGTGGACAAGGCACCCAAAGAATAGACTGTAACTCCTCCATAAAAGGTGGTGACAAGGTGCTAAGAATAGAGAAGTAACACCCATCAAGGGAGTTACTTATGACACCTATGACATATCTATGACACACACCTCCACATAAGCTAGCCTATCCCACAAATGTAGGAAAACTCCATGTATGCACAAGAAATACAATTTCCCTAATTAAAAAATAGGGAAAAATAAAAACCTACACTAATACCACCCCATAAGTGTAGCTTAGGTGGGCAATGTGGAAATAAAAAATGGGTCCCAGTAACTAGGCCTGATGAGGTACCCATGTACAAATGCAATCTCCCATAAGATAGAGAAAAGGAGAAAACTCGTAGGAAAAAACTCCCCCCCAAAAGAGAGACATAAAAGAAAGAAGAGGCTAATGCCCCCCTAAAGATGATGCTACTGTGGATGTGGACCACACCCCAAGAAGAGCTCGTAGATGAATGAACTTGCTCTCAGTGAAAGGTTTGGTGAAGATGTCTGTAACCTACTCCGAAGACTGGCAAAATATCAAGTCAATGACCTGACTATGAATAAGCTCTTGAATGAAATGCATGTGAGTCTCTATGTGCTTGGTCTGCTGGTACTAAATTGGATTCCTATAAATCTGAATGGTATTTTGGTTGTCACAATAAATGATGGTGGGATACCTGATAGGAATGCCAAACTCAAAAAGAATCCCCTGAAGCCAAATAGCCTCAGTAGCTACATTAATAGCTCCCATGTACTCTGCCTCTGTGGATGATATATTAATAGCATTTTTCTTCTTGCTAGACCAACTGATAGGACCAAAACCTAGAGAGAAATTATAAATAGAAGTGGACTTGCAAGTCTATGAATCACCATCCTAGTCTGAATCTGTATATCCAACCAAGTCAACCTCTATGCCAAATCTGTAATGAATCCCGTATCTATGTGAACCCTGTATGTAATGCAAGATCCTCTTAGCTGCTTTCCAATGCAGCTCATGAGCCATCTACATGAATCTATAGACAAGTCCCACTGTATATGATATGTCAGGCCTGGTGTGAGTCAAGTAGATGAGACTACCAACAAGTTGCCGATACTGAGTGACATCAATCAATGGTGAAGAACAATCAGCATCAATCTTGACTCCTGATAGAAAGGGAGTTGGAGATGTCTTGCAATTAGCCATGTGAAACTTAAATCAAGATCACACTTAGGCTATGCAAGAGAAATCCCTGAATCTGACTATGAGATCTTGATGCCAAGGAAGTAGTGCAACAAACCCAAGTCTATCGTGTCAAATCTATCCTGAAGAGATGCCTTCACTACTGCAATAGCCGATGAAGAACTCCTAGTGATCAAAGGGTCATCAACATATAGAACCAAAATCAAGAGCGAATCATCCTACTACAAGAAGTAGACATTGGGATTAGAATGGCACCTAGTGAAACCCATTGTGAGAAGGAAGGAATCCATCTTGGCATACCAAGCCCGAGGGGCCTGTTTGAGGCCATAGATAGATTTCCTAAGTCTGCATACTAAGGAAGAATCCTAAACAAATATTGGTAGCTACTCCATGTAGATCTCCTCCTCTAGGTCTCCATGAAGAAAGGCATTCTTCACATCCATCTAATGCACCTCCCAACCATGTGCTACGGCAATAGCCAAGGTGAGTCATATAGAAGTCATCTTTTCAATAGGTGCAAAAGTCTCTAAGTAGTCAATGCCTGCCACCTATGAGAAACCCTTGGTGACCAATCGTGCCTTGTACTTATCAACCGACCCATCTGCTACAAACTTGGTCTTATATCTCCACCTACATCAAACCATTTTTCTTCCCTTAGGAAGTGAAGTCAAATCCCAAGTGTGATTTTTGATTAAGGAAGAATATTCTTCCTCCATAGCACTATCCCACTCATGTACCCCAGATGCCTCTCAAAAAGTCTATGGATCCAAAATTGAAGTAAAGAAGGCATGTGGATCTCTCTAAAAATCCCCCCTAGTATGTCTGTCAACTACGAGATCTCCTGCCCAAGTGCCAACACTCTCAAGTGTCTGTCTAGCCCAAAGTGGCCCAAAAGTGGGTGAGTCAGGTGTTAACTCCTCATCTTCTGACTGACTAGAGGTGGATGACTCTACATCACTATCCTCACTGTCTAAACTTGAAGAAGAAGATGTCTCTGGCTCAAGAATGTGTTATGGCTGATCTGAATCTAATGAGGAATCATCATGAAGTAGTAGATCTGATGAGGGAGAAGAAGTGTCATGTTTTGAGTCTCTAGGACTCTCCTAAAAGTGGACACTTCTCTCAATGAACAACTCATGAGTGGATAGATCTAGAAGGTGATATCCCTTAATACCATCTGGATATCCTAAAAAGATGCAAGGCTTGGACTGACATTCCATAGCTATGCATTTCTTCTTCAGAATGTGGGCCATGGCTCAAGATCCAAAAACCTTAAGGTGCTCAGCATCAGGTTTTATTTTATGCCAAGCTTTAAAGGGTGTTATCCCTTTCAAAGCTTTGTGAGGAACCCTGTTTTGAATGTAGCAAGCACAATTGATGGCTTCAGCCTAATACT
Source organism: Torreya grandis (assembly GCA_037957365.1). NCBI lineage: Eukaryota > Viridiplantae > Streptophyta > Pinopsida > Cupressales > Taxaceae > Torreya > Torreya grandis. The sequence goes on along the minus strand of JARHVA010002581.1, from coordinate 2,018,957 downwards.
GTGGTGCTAAAGATTTGGAGTGAATTATACAGCTATGCATCTCTTTCAAGAACCTATTTTTTCATTCTAAAACCCCATTCTATGAAGGACTGTAAGTGACTGTGCACTAAAAATCAATCCCTTTTATGGTGCAAAACTACTCAAACTTGTTGCTGACATACTCCCCTCCATTATCAGTTTGAAGAACCTTGATATATTTCTCACTCTATTTCTCAACAAGATCCTTGAAGTATAGAAAATTTTCAAACACTTCAGACTTTTGTTTCAGAAAATATATCCAAGTGTACCTAGATAAATCATCAATGAAAGTGAGGATGTACTTGGCCCTTGTGAAAGATGGTTTGGGAAAGGGTCTTGATACATCACTTTGGACTAACTCCAAAGGTTGTGAAGCCCTCCAAGCTTTTCCTTTGTAAATTTTTTCTTTGGGATGCTTCCCAAGGGAGCACCCCTTGAAAAGTCATTTTGAGAATTAGACACGAGGCAAGCCAATGACCATGTCATGTTTGCAAAGCTGCTCAAGGTAGCGGTAGTTAAGGTGGCCACATCACTCATGACATAATTTTCTCAATCCATCTGAATGAGTCAGCAATGCTATTGGAGAAGAATCTAGTGCAAAATGTGAGAAGGTGTATAACTTGGCTTGGTGATCTGCCCTACCCACTACCACTATAGTATCACTATGCAACTCCCTGATACCCATTGAATCTGGTGAAAACTCAACTCTCATGCTCCAACCAATGTGAGTGATTTGGTACATTGATAGGAGATTGGTTGAAAGAGAAGGAACACTTAGAACATTATTGAATGTTCCTCCTTCCATTTCAACTGACCCTCTCCCTACAATAGAAACTGATGTGTCATCACCCAAACTAATTGAAGTCATGCTACAAGGCTCTAAAGATGAAAACTCAACTAGTGAAGAGCCCATGTGGTGAGAAGCACCCAAATCAATGACCCATGATGATGTAGAAGCTATAGTAGCTACAAGGGCCTTTCCCTTTTCTTTCTCCTTACCCATGCCTTTTGTCTTAGTAGAATCTTGGGTAGATGAATTTTGCTTGATGGACTTAGGAACACCTATGTTGTTCTTCTCTAGAAGATGAGTTAGGTGATCTATTTGTTTTTTCATGCATTTTTGTTCATCATGCCCTATCTTTTTATAATGGGCACACTTAACCTTCTCCTTATTAGGTTTAGCATTGGAGGAGGAAGACTCAGTGTTGTTTTTGGTAGGATTGTTGTTTTCTTTTTTCTTCTCCTGGTCCTTATTCCTTTTCTTCTTCTCCTTTGTTGAAGTCGTATCCTTACCATTTCTAGATATCAAAGCTTGGGGTTGAGTAGACTTCATTGTGCCCATTTTAATTAGCTTAGCTTGATCCCTAGTCAAGTCGGCAATGAATGAATCCAAAGAAGGCATTTTCCATGCAGTGTCAAGGGCACTTTTTGTGGCATGGAAAGTGGAGACAAGGACTAAATAGCTTGGACCTAACTTTGCGAGAATAGAAAGGATGAGTTGATCATCTTTCTTCTCTATCCCAAATTATTTCAATTGCAATCTAAGGGCCTTAAACTTAGTCAAGAAGTCCTATAGGGTGTCAAATTTTCTAGGACTTAGACTTATGAGTTCGTTTTTGAGCTCATGGCCTCTCATCTCATCAAGCTTCCCAAATAAGTTTTCTAAGGTGTACTATATGTCATTGGGAGTCTTGGAGGATTCTAAATGGAAGAGAAGTTCTAGAGACACATAAAAGCTCAGTAATCCATAGGCTTCATCACTACGGTTGTACCACTTGACCTTTTCAACATCAGTGTGGGGTTCTACTTCAATACCCATGGTGATCGTATACAACCCTTTACTTCTGAGAATGATTACCATTTTAACCTTCCATTCATGATAGTTGAAGGGTTTTAGGGGTTTAGGTTGAAAATAATCCATTTTAAGCTGAATTTAGGTGAAGTTGTGTTGATTGCAAATTGTGAATTTATGCAGAAAGGAGAATGAAAGCAAAGATTTGCAAGTTGTGAAAAGCAATCACACCCCCCCCAAAATGTTAAGCACCCCCAAAATACGAAATTGCACACTCAAAGGATGTTAGAATTAGTTGAGAATGCATCTTAGAGTAATCAGTGCAAGACTTAAAGAAAATAGGATGTCAGACTTAGCCAAAAATGCATCCTAGGAGACCCAAATTTTAGGCACTTTTTAAACTAGTGCATTTTTGACAAATAACAAGCCTACACTATGGAGAATTGAATTAAAAACACTTTTGCAAAAAATGGCACCCAAATTTAAGCTACTGTTTGCAATATATTAAAGGTTCAATTTTCCCGTAAACTAGTGTTTTTGCAAAAAAAAGCATTAAAACATTTTTAAAATGCCTATTTTGAGAGAGAAAGTGGCCTTCCAACCATTAATTAAATTTGTCATGGAATGAGGAATCCAAAGGAGGTTTGTGTGAGGGGGAATTAGCCTCCCGCCAACCTGGGCTTTACCCTTTGTCTTCAACAGGCGAAGATACAAGTTTTGAATGAAAACCCCCAAATTACCAAACTGTCTAAAAAAAAAATATTTAGTCAAATTGACTGATTTTTTTTTACAAGTCAATTTTGAACTGAAAAAAATAAAGCAAAGATAGAATTTATGGATGCCAAGTGTTCCAAGGGCCCACATGGGATGCCAACCAAAGAAGGGGTGCCAAAAAAGCACGATCCAAATTTTACTTGCAGAAAAGATAAAAATAAAAATTTGTAGACCTGTTGGATGCCATACGGCCTGCTTGGTGCCTTGTTGGAGGCACTTTGGCATGGCAGAACTGAAGGCATTGCTGAAGGTGCCTTGCAAATAGAAAAAAAAGTCAGCTGTTGGAGAGCACATGGGTCTGCAGAAGCTTGGCGTAGAGTTACAAACGCTGCACCTGGACTGAAGCTAAGTGTTGCTCCTCCCTCTGCTGCTCCACACAATAATGGTGCCCAAGAATAGAAACAAAACCAGCACCTAAAGTGAAGACAACCAAGACACCCAAAGGCCAAGGATCCCAAGGAAACTATACCAGAAATGATATTGAAAGATTTTTTTTTAAATTTTAGATCAGATCTAGAAATAAAAAAATAAAGAGAACTCCACTCCTCTTGATTTCAAAATAAACTAAAAGCATAACTAGACACACGATTACTGGATTTGCTCTGATACCATATCGGAGTTATTGCCAGAATCTAGATAATGCGAATGCAATGGAGACGTGATCACACGAGATGAAGCAAGTGCACACCACATAGATGCTAAAGCAATTTGAAATTACACAAGAAGCTAAATTGCACTAAGACAAAATGGAGAAAACCAAAATCTGATTAACATGAGATGGCCAAAGTGAGGAATACATATAAGAGAGTACGTAAGTAACTCCTCCACAAAAGGTGGACAAGGCACCCCAAGAATAGACTGTAACTCCTCCATGAAAGGTGGTGACAAGGTGCTAAGAATAGAGAAGTAACTTCCATCAAGGGAGTTACTTATGACATTCTTATGACACCTGTGACACATCTATGACACACACCTCCACATAAGCTATCCTATCCCACAAATGTAGGAAAAATCCATGTATGCACAAGAAATACAATTTCCCTAATTAAAAAATAGGGAAAAATAAACACCTACACTAATAATGATTCCACGTGGCATCATCTCAACAACATAGGCTTGTAGGACTTGGGAATTGCACTATGCCTTCTTTGGGGTCCCAAGTTGAATTAATGATGCCACATGACATATTATCAAAAAATTGTGAATTCAAGGACCTAACTAGGAATATAGACCTCTTAGCAGCCTCCAAAATGATTCCACATGGCATCAACTTAGGGCATGAAAGATTTAGGGATTTAACTCAGCATTATGGCTCCTAGGTCATGGGATCATAAAATGATGCCATGTGGCATCATCTTAGGCATATATAGGCTAAGATAAATGTAATGACTATTATAACTATTAAATCCAAATAAATAAATGATAAAATTTCTAAAATTATGAAATTGACAAATTATAGAGTTTAAATTATGTAGACTTAGCCAATTGCACGAACTTAAAGCATATTTAAACCATTTTTTTAGAAATGACTAAGTAAAATAATAAATATGTATGAATTATTAGTAATTTTTAACCAAAATTAATCGTAATTGGATTAAATTTATTAATAAAAGGGATAAAAAAATATTAAAATCTGGATAACTTGCATAAATTTAAGGTGAAATACCCTAAAAAGGGGAAATTTAATGCATTTCTAAAACAAGATAAGATAGACCAAGAATTAATAGATTTAAAAGAATTTAGATATTTATATTGAGTAAATTCCTAGATGTAAACTATCAATGATATTATAGATGTAGATAATTAAATCAAGTTCATTAGAATTTGAGATTTTGCATCTATGAACTTGCATGCCAAAGGTGGCAAATGAAAAATACAAAACCAATAAACTCCTTAAGCACATAAGACTGGATTATAGAGAAAAACAAAGTGTTCTATTATTTCACTAAAGAAATTAGGGTGAGTTTTTCAAGAAATAATAAATGGAAACTTTACTAGAAAATACTCTAGATTATTTTAAGAAATCATAATTCATCTTCACACCCTGAAACAACAAGCATTAGTTTAGACAAAATCAAAACATTAAAGAACTAAAGTCTTCCTCAACATGTGACATACTAAGTTCCATTTTGTCCAAAAGTCCATAATTTTATGCTTAAGTGATTAATTAAGTTATAACCTTTGGATTTACACATAATTATTTAGGCTTAATTGAGTAATTAAAACTTTTCTAGGAGAAAGATATTGACCATTTATCTTGGGGGAAATGACATGGGAATCACTTCATTTCCATTGAGGCATCTATATCCTTGATATATTTACCTATGGTCCCACTCAAATCCTTTCTCCACTACCTACCAAGACAAAAATCATATGATGGAGGTTTCCTAAATCACCCTTTCAAGGAAAGGCTTGGGATTTTGCATTTAAATTTAATTTATTTTGATTTATTTCTTTTCAAAAAGGTTTAAATGTTGATTTGATAGAGAATTGGGGTCTAATTCATAGGGTACAATGAAATTCAAAAATTTCATGATTACTAAGATAGGTTTAAACTAATTCAATGTTTCATATTGCTTCAAACATTGCATGAAGTGCATTTGATGTCTTTAGATAAGAAAGGAAATGTTTCTAAAATTCAAATGTTCTTTTTGGAATCTATTTTATTATTTCTGAGAAATGAGTGTGTAGTTCCTAAATGATAAGGGATTTGGAGTAAGGATAAAAATCAAATTTAATATGACAACATATAGATTTTTATCAAATAATTTACACGAGGAAGAAAAGTAAACTTATCTAAAAACAAACTAAAACAAATGAACTAGGAGCTGGAAATTGAAATTTAGGACTGGGGCACTGTCATGAATTTGGATCTGAGCTTAATTTTTTGATTGGACAAGTCCACCAAAATTAGATAGGAGTGGTACCGACACTATAGTCCACCTGTACCACTATTGTTGAGGATATCTAAGCATTCTATGTTTTGTCCGCTACCTTAATGTGAACCTATGTATAAAATTTTAGGGGTTGGAAGTTAATAGAGATCATTTTAGGTCCATTTCAATATCCAAAACCTATGTCTATCTACACACATTTGAACACCAAATTCATCAAAATAAAAAGGGGTAAAAACTAGGTTAGGGGAAGAATGATCACATGATCTAGAACCCCTATTGCCCTGATTGCTAGCTATATTAACCCTCAAGATAGGGTCTCAAATCAAATATAGTTTTCCCTTAGGGAACATGCATAATCAATATACATGATAGATGAAATAATGACTTTCACCTATGCCCTTCCTTGATCAAGTAAAAAATTATATGTATGATGCATAATGTTGAGCTATATTATTGACTAATTTTTATTATGTAATGTGACAAAGTAGCAAGTGTTAGATATAAAATGCCTTGTGAAGTCTTTTATATAAGAGACTCTTCATTTTGAATTTGGGAGCTTTATTCACATTATCCAACATCAAAAATCTAAATAGAAATTAAAGGAGGGGATAAGAAGGGTTTAGTACATGTTAAGAAACAAAAAATGACCATTAGACAATAGCTCTAGAAAAGATAGGAACACTAGGTGTTGTAGTCCTATAGAATTCTATTGTTTGGGACTAACGTAGACCAAGTCTAGGGGTTTTTAGAGGTATAGGTCAGTTTATTGAGATAACAAAGATGTGATAAAATCAATAAATAAGACTAAGATAAGTAAAATAAAGACATGGTTAATGTGGACAAGGGCTCATATTCTTTAGTCAGAGTCTCCTGTGAAAAGACATGATATGTGTAGTTGCTCGACCAATTTAGTGTGCATACATTTTATCTCCTTTTATTCTAGTGATTTAATGAGATAAATTACTAAAGTGAATGAAATAAAATAAAATGCATACCTGAACTTATTTTCATGGAGATAAGTGTGTTGAAAAAGGGTCCAACTCACTTCTTAGCTAGGGAAGTAGATGGAGAGTCAAATAATGCCTAGGTAAAGAAGGAATACATAAAATGGATGCCCCTTACTAAATTTTAATATGGAATCCATGTAATTATGGAGAAGGATGGTAATGATTACCCCCTATGATAAATCTAGCTTGAAATGAGAAACACTTGAAGTCTCAAAACCAATGTTTGTCCTCTGTCCCACATAAACTCATATAATCTAGAATGTGCACATAGAATATTTATACTGTGAAGAGTAAAGTATATCATGCCCCCACTTTGAATAATCTAAACTAGAATTTAGAAGTTATCAAAGGCCCAAAACTAATGTCTATCCTCTATCCTACACAAACTCATGTAGTCTTGGTCTGGGTAATGCTATGGACCAACTGTTATAGACCATCATACGATCCAACCTAGTGACAAGTTGGGTATAAGTGGATGTAATCTAAAACTCTGGTAAATGTGTAAGAAGAGAATGGCATGCCTTGTCATTCTAATCTATATAGTCCTGTATGATGAACAATATGAACATATATGCCATGCCCCCAAATATGGTATGTGAGTGATGCGTAAGTATAGTATATAAATATGTATAACCACATGTGAAATGACATATCATTCCATGCCCCATGTACAAAACTAGAGATAAAATCCTTGTGCTCTATACTATGCCTATAATATGTTATTTGGTCCTATAACTATGTCATGTTGTATGAAGCTATATGTGTGAGATGTGTAGTAATATACATGCCCCAAAATTTGGTATCTAATATGAATATATATCAAAGTAACTATGAAACCATATAATCTAAACCATTATATCTACCTAATCTATGTATCTATAAACTAAATGTATGTCCCTTTGAATGTCTTGAGTAATATTGAATTACCCATGTAATCTAAATTATTGTAGCTGACTAATCTATATATCTATAAACTAAAGGTATGTCCTTCTAAATGTCCTAAGTAATGCTGAGTGACCCATATAATTTGAATCACTATATCTGACTAATATTTGTATTTTTAAACTAAAGGTATGTCCCTATAAATGTCTTCAGTAATGTTGAGTGACCCATGTAATATGAATGACTATATATCTTGACTGTTCTGAGCTAAATTTGATAATCTAAATACTAGAGGTGTACGAACTATGTTGTATCCACCTATGTGAGTGGATAGGCATGTTGGGTAAGTGTAGGAATATGAATAGTAGGAATAATGCCCCTATTTTAGGGAGAGGGATGAAATTTGTGATAGAGGAGGTTGAGCCAAAAGTGATGACTAGTGGCATAAGTAAAAATGAGGTTGGATTGTTATGAGGAGATTGAATGTTTGTTTGATTGATTAGGATAAATTATTTGATAGTTAAATGAGTCTTTAATTGGTCAGGAACAAGTTGTATGTCTAGATATAAAATAGGTATAGATATGTATGTTCCATAGTAGGTAGATGATGTATCAAGAGTGTAAGGCTTGCATGATGTTGAAGGTATCATTGTCATGAATTTATGGAATAAAATGGTTTATAAAATGTAGCTACAAGGTTCTAGTTATAGGCAAAATGGTATTTTGATTTGAATGAGAAATTTGTTTGATATAGGAGAATTGGATTGATTCTTAATTCATTTGTGTGTTAACTAGGTTAAGATTTTGGAGCTCTTGGAGTAAGAGATATGCTAAGGAGATGAGCACCTATCATGACCTGATTTGAGCAACTATCAGCCCAAGCTGAGGCTGGTGGGGAGATTATCCTAGTAAGTAGCTGAAACACATGATTTTTGCCTATTTAGAAGTTTTTATTTTTATTTTTTTGAGTTATTTTGAAGTGTTTTAGGAAATTTCCACTAGTTCTAGTGCTCCTATCTAGGATTCAGCAATCATATCCAATGTTCACCGTTGCTATCTAGGTTCTAGTGTTATTGTCCACTAAGGCTAGTTCTTTTTGGATTTTGAATTATTTCTTGTTGTTTTGTAGCTTAGTTATTTTCCTTGGCATGGTTGATTGACATATATGTTATTTTTTGGTGTTTTTATAGGGCAAGAAATGGATTAGGGAGTTTTATAGAGTCCAGGTGATGGAGACACTAAGATTATTACCTTTATCAGCTGAAGAAAGAGTTGTGATGGATAGGGTAGGTTTGGGTCATGTGTGTGACCTAAGAACTATGCACTGCGATATGTATTTGATTATTGCCTTATGTGAGAAGTAGAATATAGAAACATGTATTTTCTATCTTACTATTAGAGAGATTATGATTATTCTAGAGGATGTGTACAATATTTTACATTTACTAGTTAGTGAATGGCATGTGACTTTGCATGATGACATGGGTGTTGATGCTATTGATTGTGCATCCTTGTCTTTTTTTGGTGTATCCTTAGGCATAAATAAGAGAGGTAGTGATAGTAATGTATTATTTTCAATTATTGTGTGGTCAAGTGGTCCACATCTATGAAAGTGGTTGGTTGTGCTGTTGGCTTATTTTATTCTTATAGATGGGAGTGGGATGTTGATTGCATACATGATGCATAGGATCATGCACAATATAGAGGTGTATAAAACTATGTTATAATGGGCTAGGACTATTGTTTACACACTTATATAGGGACATTTACAAGTTTACTCAGGAGGCATTCAGTGGTGGTCTGAGCATGACTACTTTATTGCATTATTGGGCTTATGATCACATAGCAGTTGTGTGGCTGATAGGATTACCAAGGGAGATATGGGCACCTCCACATCTATTTGGAGAGTGGTGGATGAGTATGTTGGATATTTAGTCTCCTAGGATAGATCACTATGGATGAGTTTTAGATATATTGGTGGCTTAGGATATCATATGGAGGCCTTATAGAGGATTCCCTGGGTGTCATGAGGATGGAGTGTAGTTATGGTATATGAGGGTTGGTTATTAGTTACATGAATATTGGGTTGGAATGTATGAGTTATTTTAGTATAATCATGTGATTAGATAGTTTGGGGTACCACAAGATGCACCCCTAATAGCATGGGTGTGGGTCAGGAGTACATGGGCACTAGCAAGGGTAGGAGTTCATGGGAAGCCTACTGAGGCTAAGTTAGCACCATTACCTTTGGATGTGTGATATTTGGTTATAGATATTATTCTTTTAGATTATGTTAGATACATAGAGGCATATACTAGATGGTAGACAAGGCATTAATGGTCTCTATTATATCCTATTGGTGGAGGGGATGCCCCTGAGTATGAATATCCTACACCAATCTAGATGATGGGAGGTAAGCATTGATTAACATTTGAATTATGTATAATTTTGTGCTTATTTTAGCTTGTTTTAAAAGTGTATGGATAATGTAGTTTTTTTAATTTTATGTGCAGGTGGAGTGGGAGGTGCTCAGGATGAAGCACCTATTGGGGGAGGAGGTGAAGATGATGGGTTCTGGGAGACCATCATTGAGTCGACACTCTAAGATCTTACATGGAATGTTTTTGATGATACGGTGGAGGTTTTGATAGAGCATGTGATATTTATATCTAGTATTTATGCTCATTTATTTGATCGAGATATTATAATAACAACTACATATGTTAGAGTAGTGGCAGATAGGGATGAGTTGATGATTGAGATAGATAGGGATATGATGCCTCCACCTGATTATGGATTAGTGAGTATGTGGATTATGGATGAGTATACTGATCTTTAGATGTGGTATATTGACTTTCATGAGGATCATGGGAAGTTATTAGAGTGAGAGAGTTGTAAGACGTATTTAAGAGCTCGAGGAAGTGTGGGGTTATCAAGTGCTAGGCTAGACTATGAGACTAGTATTGGAGGAGAGAGCAAGACTGAGAGTGAGGGCATGATACCCATTCATGATTGATTATATTTGATACAATGTATATGTTTTGAAAACATTACTGAATATATATATATATATATATATATGGATATTATATATAGATGGATAATTTTTTATTTTGATTCAAGCATGTTGTGTTATGGATTGTGGAATAGATTTTTACTGTAGTTTATTGATCTATAAATAGTTGATTTGGTATTTGATTGTAAAGGTTGTATATGCTTGGTAAAATGGTACTTGGGATGTGTGATTTGATTATTTATTGATAAGTGTGATGCTAGTTTTGTATTTCAAATTGTATGTAAGTAAAGAACTTTATTTAGTTTGTAATTATGTGTGAGCAAAAATTTTGTTGGTTTTACAATTGAGAAACTGATGGGATAAATTGAGCTGGTTTGAGATTGGTAAATTATTTGGATAAGTTGATTTGGTTTGAGATTGGTAAACTATTTAGATAAGCTCAGTTGGTTTTAATGTTGGTAAAATAGGATTTTGTAATATCTAGATTTTGATAAGCTGGTTTTAGCTATCGATATTTATTTCGAATGAGGAATATTAGTTGGTAGTATATAAGGATGTAAGATAGCATGTTGCGCATATTAATTTCTTGAGAGTGGTTCAAGAATACAAAGGATATCTAGACCTTTGGCTCCATAATTACCCTACTAAGTGAAGCTATGAACTGATGCTAGTATGAATGTGCATCTTATCACTCTATGTTGTATCACTATCTAAACCCTGATGCTAATTGAACAAGTGCCCATACTGCTCATGTTATGTAGGAATATGCTATATATCTGATACTATCTACTATGTACTAATTATAGCTAAACATGAAGATTTTATAAAATGTAAATTTATTAGATGTGTAATAGGAACTATGTGTTATGAAGAAAGATCATCTATCCATAATTGTATACCCTATGGCCTCTGCTATGATGTGTATGATTGAGCCATAGATCGAGATGGAGCTAAAAACCTATGATGAGGGCTCATTTAATCTCAATCGTAGTGGATTACTACATGAGATAAGACCCAAAAAATTTGGTCCTAGTGAATATTTCTCATGATCAGTAATCTATGATGTGGGTTCATTTAATCTTAATTGTAGCATATTTCTATGTGAGATAAGACCCAAAAAATCTAGTTGTAGTGAATATTTCTCATGAGTAGTACTCTATTGTGGTGCATGTGATTCTACTGGATATGTATATGGAATTTCACTATGTACTCTATATACTATAGTGTTATATGTAGGTTGTTCTCATTATATTGGTTTCCAAACCTTCTAAATAATTGGAATTAGAGATCTCTTATGAGGCTCTATCCTAAAACTTGTATTACTCTCGTGATGAGTGATCGCGGATTCCTATAAAGGAATGTCTTGGGCTGACTTAGTCATGGATGAATGAGGTATATGGTTCCATAGTGGAGGAGATCTTGGTGCCCCCTTTGTGAATGCTATGATGCCATTATCAACACATATATTAATACAATCTCTAAGTCCATAATAGTCATTAGTTATGTGTCCATAATTACGATGATAGCTAAAGAAGTGTTGATGTGGTTATTTATGTAAGAGATGTGGATCTCAACAATAATTTTAAGGTAATGTGATTAACCTCATATCTAGTAGTGTTGATAATATGAAACATGAGCTATCCTTCTCTAAATCAAATTATAGTGGTGCCTAGTTATTATTCTTTGTAGTTCATACTATAGGTTACGCTCTGGAAACTAGCTCTTTATTCTTAACTAGTTGTTGTTTTAGTTATGGTCTCCTATCTTGTTTAGGACATGGTGGGTTCTAGATGCTAGGATCTATAGATACTACTATAAAATCTAGAGTAATTTGATCAACTAAATCTACCTCAATCAATTCCAATTTGTTTTCCAAAGCTAGAATTGTATAACATAAGTTCCTAAAAGAAGATTTTGTTTGATATAGTAGATGTTTGAGGAGAGGTTAGTAAAGCCCCTTAATAAATATGTGTTAAATCTCTAATTTTTTTGATTTGTATATCAATCTTAACATGTGATTCTTGAATCATAAGATATAATCACTAATTGGCTCTGAAGTATTATGATGTAAAGTTGTAAGTTTCTCATATGTGACATGAAGGCATTGTGTTTTCTATGTAATGTTTTATAAATGCCTCCTCTAAGTCATCATATGTATGAAAGGAGCCAATGGGGAGTAGATGAAATAGCCAATTATATGATTCCCCCACTAATGTTTGCTAGAATAACTTGAGTAGAATCAAAGGACTGAAATGAAATGGTGCCATCTAAAAGGCTTGAAGGTGTACAAATGGATCTCTATTTCTGTAAAAGTGAGTCAATGATGGTATCTAGAAATGCTTAGGAAATGAAGCTTTTATAATTGTCTTCAAAATAGGGTTATCATGTAAATCATTGGAATCCATCCAAGACTTATAAGCCTTGTTTTCCAAGGTAAGGAGATGTAATCAGTGTTGTAATTCACCAACTGCATGCATTAAAGATATAATCTCCTAGAATTGTACATTAGCATCATGAAGTGGTTCATTTAATCATTGAATTTTATTGTTAATTTTATCTATGAGAATGATGTATTTATCAATTGGATTATAAATAAGGGGTGTGCTCACTTGAACCTTGGGATTAATCGTAACTTGGACTTTACTAGAGGGATGTGGGCTACCAATCTCTTTAGGTGAAGAGTGAGAACTAGGTTCTACTTTAGTGAGGGGTGGCTTGGGAGATTCATTGGTATCTTTATTTTTAGTGTTTCACATTATAATTGAGTAGAATATGGGATATTAACATTCACATGTGAATTATTTGAAATAGAATCATGCATAGAAGTAGAAAAAATATTTTGAAGTGCATTATGTTTGAGAGGAGTGAGAGAAGAGTTATAAACATGAGATGCATATTATTCTTCACTATGTGCATAGTAATCATCACTGTTCCATGCATTATCATAATTGGAATATTTTTCATAATGACTCTCATTTTCATGTTCATTGGTATGTTCACTATCATACTCATTATCACATCCATCATTACTAGGGAAAGGTGTAAGAGAAGAATTTAATTCCTTTCAAATGTGTAATAGATTATCATTTGAAATTGGAATATCATGTGCATCAATGTTATCTATGGATGGAGTGTATGCATTATTTTCATGTGGAATATGAGAAACAAGAGAAGAAGAGTTTTCATTTATACATTATTTTGATAAAGTATGGTTAAGAGCATGACATGCATCATTTGGATTGTGCATTGATAATTTTATTCTATCACATTTATATTTTTGTAATTTGACCATAGAAGTAGCAAAAGAGAGAAATATACTAGATTCACATGGAAGAAATTATCACCAATTAGAGGTTCAATTGGAAGTGAATGAATAATTTTTTCATTTAGTGCATTGTGCATAGGAGAATGAGGTGAAAAGTATCTTTCCCATTTATCAAAATTATTTTCTTTAGAAGAGGGAATAAAATAGATAGGTTTGAGAGAAGAAGATGCATCTATTTATACTTCACTATTAATTTCATGTATATCATCATATTATTCATTACAAAAATGTTAATTATCATCATTGTAAATAAAATTATTCTCCACATTTTTAACTAATGTGCAATTTTGCAAATTTTTGCATTCATTGTCATAATTATGAGAAAAAATTAGAAATTGATCAATGGGATGAGAGGGAAGAAGTGCCTTAGTAGCCATTTTATTTCTTTCCCCAAAGAGAGTGTGTAAAAGTACTATTAAACAAATGAATGCAAAAAATAACTACAAACATAGAGATTTTGAAATTACGTTTGACAAAGTAAAAAAATTGCAAAATTTTCAAACTATTTTTCTAAAAATTGTAAGGGAGGAAAACATGGGGTTTGAGGACCAAATATGGAAATCTAGGGTTTTGGACTAGAGTTTTAGAATTTTTCAAAATTATGAGAATAATTTATATTCTAAAAATAATTTTGAATAGAATACATGCACAAAAATTAATATAAAAATCAAATATTTGAAATTATAATTTTGCACAAGAAAACTACTAATATTGAAAATTTGAAATTATGTTTGACAAAGTAAACAATTTGTAACACTTCCAAAATATTTTACTAAAATTTTCAAGGAAGGCAGGCTTGGGGTTTGAGGATCTAGTTTGGAAATCTAGGGTTTTGAGCTAGGGTTTTAGAATTTTTGAAAATTATGCCAATAATTTAAATTCTAAAAATAGTTTTGAATAGAATAAATGCACAAAAATTTATTAAAAAAATAAAAAAAATTAAATTAATTTTTTTCACAAATATGAAGGGAAAACCCTAAAGGTACCCATTGTTTTAGATTTATTCAAAGTAAGTCAAGTTCACCAAGCATATTATTATTTTTGAGAAACTAGTGTGGTGTTCCTAAATAATAATGGGTCTAGAGTAAGGAAAAAAATCTAGTTTATTATGACAAAATATAGATTTTTATCAAATAATTTGCATGAGGATGAAGAGTAAACTTATCTTAAAATGGATTGAAAAAATGATCTAGGAGCTGGAAATTGAAATTGAAGATTGGGACACTATTATAAATTTGGATCTAACCTTCATTTTTTTATTAGATAGGAGCACTGAAAGTGGATAGGAGTGGTACTAGCACTGTAGTCCACCTCTTCCATTATTTTTTAAGAGATCTAAGCTTTATGTGTTTTATCCACTACATTGATGTGAGTTTGTGTACAAAATTTTGGTGGTTGGAAGTCAACATAGCTCACTTTGGGTCCATTTCAATCTCTAAACCCTGTATCTATATACCCACATGTAAAAAACAAATGGATCAAAATAAAAAGGGGAAAAAATAGATTAAGGGAAAAATGATCACATGATTTAAACCCTTACTATCTTGGTTACTACCTACATTAACCCTCAAGATAGGTTCTCAGATCAAATGTAGTTCTCCCTTATTGTGCATAATCAATGTGCATGGTAGATGCAAGAATGACTTTCACATATGCCCTTCCTTAATCAAGCATGAAATTCTATGTGTGATGCAAAATTATGAGCTATACTATCGACTAATTTTTATTATGTAATGCGCCAAAGTAGTAAGTGCTAGATATAAAATGCCTTGTGAAGTATTTTATATAGGAGACTCTCCATTTTTAATTTTCATTAGCCAACATCAAAAATATAAATAAAACTTAAAGGAGGGTATAAAAAGGTTTTAAAACCTATTAATCAAGAAAAAATGGTCATTAGACAACAAAATTGAAAAGGATAGGAGCATCAAGCACTATATTCCTACATAATTTTGTTGTTTTGGACTTATAAAAACAAGTTGGGACTGACATGGACCAAGTATGGGGTTCCTGGAGGTATAGGTCAGTTGAATGAGATAATAGAGAGGTGATAAAAGTAATAAACAAGACCAAGATAAGTAAAACAAGGACATGGCTAATGTGAACAAGGGCTCATATTCTCCAGTCAAAGTCTCTTATGAAAGTACTATTAAAATACATGATATGTGTGGTTTCTTGACTAATTTAGGGTGTATATAGAATCATAGGACTTAATAATTATTAAAATTTAAAAGAATTAAAACAACTTATATAACTATTTAAGAAAGATTTTTCAACTTAGGATTTATAGTGCCATTTGTGTGCCCTACTTTATAGGTGGCTAAGTGTACAATTTTTGGGGACAAAAAGGGGCCTACTTGTGGACATGTTTTTCCTAAAAATAAAAAAGTCTCAACTTTTATAGATTATTTGATATGGATACTATCAAAATTTGAAGATGGTATAAGAACATGAATTGTAGCATTTCAATTTTGAATTCCAAAATACTATTTATTTTATAAAAAAAATTGTATATGTATAATTAGGTCAAACATCTAAAATTTAAAGAGGAGCTCTTATTTTTTAAATAAAATATAATAGATAGTTGTCTATATGTTGCAACCTTTTTATAGCAAAGTTTAGTATTTTTTGAAACCCTTTTGTGAAAATTTAGATAAGATCATCTTGTTTGTGACCTACATTTTATTAAATTTTTTTTATCAATATATATGAATATATGTATCTATGTATTTATGTATGTATATCTTAATTTTACAAGCAAATATATCATAAAAAATGATCAAAAAATGGATAGATGGCCTTACAACCTCTATAACTACCTCAAAAAAATGAAAATTAGTTTTTTTAAATGAATATATAATTAGGCCTAGTTTGTGACCATATACTTTTTTTTTGCATTTGGATAATCAAAAAAAAAATACTTAAACATATATATATATATATATATATATATATATATATATATAATGCATATTTGTAGCATGTAGTGGCGTAAAAAATATATAGTTAGAAATAAACATAGATAGAAACTTTAAAATAGTCCAACAATTAAAAAAGTCATATGCTTGGACAGATGAAAGTGTGATTATCATCATGTTAATAATTTTATGTATTTTTAATTGAAATTTGAAGTGTGTTTCATTATCAAAGTTTAATTTTATTATTTTTTTCACAAAATTATCAGATTCAGTTGTATGCTAATAGGTCCAAGCCTTTGCCTTGGAAATCAAAGCCATTTTT
This sequence comes from Torreya grandis, assembly GCA_037957365.1. Taxonomy (NCBI): domain Eukaryota; kingdom Viridiplantae; phylum Streptophyta; class Pinopsida; order Cupressales; family Taxaceae; genus Torreya; species Torreya grandis. The sequence continues at coordinate 2,002,006 of JARHVA010002581.1, read as the reverse complement.
GTGCCAAAGGCTTGGTTTTTTAATTCAAAATAAACATAGTGATTATACACTATATCACATATACATTATAACACATACATGTTCCTTTAAAATTTCAATAAAAATTATAAAATATTTATTGCAAGGGATATCTTCATTGTTTACTACAATGTGAAATGAACATGTACACACCATAATGCATATGCATTATCTTCACATTATAAAAACATACATGAAAGATATATTGGAGTGGAAAATGGTTTACTAAGATAAATATTAATTATAAGTTTACATTCCTTATACTTTAAATTTAATTTAGTAAATATAAGAAATTAGGGTCACTCTACATCTAATAGATTTGGTCCCATAACTACATGCCTTTTGATGTGGAAAATACTTTTTCAAAATCTAATTTAGCTAGTACTTAGGAATTTTTAGGGTTTTAGTATTAAATCTAAGGGTTTTAGGTATATATTTTGTAATTTATTTATTTTGGGTAAACATAGTCATTTTTAAAGTTTTTGTGCCATTTGGATTAGTTGTTGAAATTTCTAAGAGTCCTAGGTTTGTCAAAATTGAAATTTACAAACCACTTACATTAAAATAAAGCTAAATTGGTTTGATTAGGGAAACATAGTTAACATTAATGACTTGTGCACATAAGTCAATCACTTTGTGTTGATTTATCTTGCTCATCATCCTTCCTTCATCTCTAATCACTTCTTCCTCATCCCTCATCACCCCCAATCACTCTCTCCTCATTCTTCATTATCTCTAATCACTCCCTAATTGACCCTAATCATCCCTAATCACTCCCTCCTCATCACTAATAATCTATAATCATTTCCTCCTTATCCATCAACATCCCTAATCATTACCTCATTTACCCTCACCATCGCTCAGCATCCCTAATCACTCATAAATTGACCCTCACCATCCCTCATCATTCATAATAAACTATTCATCATCCCTAATCACACCCCCCATCCCTCATAATTTATAATAACCCCTCCTTGTCCTCATTTACCCTCACCATCCCACATCATCCTAAATCACTCCCTCCTCATCTTTAATCACTCTCTCATTGAACTTCACTACCACTCGTCATCCCTATGCACTCCTTCCTCTTCCCTACTCATCCTATTATTTCCCTCAAACACAATGATGGTGGGTATAGTTGCTTCTTGATTATGCCTAATTTGATTGTGTTCTAATTCTCAATTTTGCTCACTCAAATAAGGCCAAAGGAAAATATTAATTCATTCATCCTATTTCACTCAAATAAGGAACTCAAATATATCATCTAATTATCCAATGTGATTAAAATATATATATGTAAATACACAACCAAACCATGGAGAGAGTGTGTATTTAAATCCCTAAGATGTAATACATATATAGCAAAGTGAGAAAAAGGTGGGATGAAATTGTATTACTTACATATATAGACTGGGATTTGGGCATCTAAGACACCCCTTCATGTTAATTTTACTTCTAAATAGGTCCCTTATAGGTCAAAAGTGACAAAAAAATTCCACTTAAGATTAAGGTAAATGTAAATAATGGGCCTACCACACTAATGCAACCCATAAATTCCATTCATTAATGTCAAATATTTGAAACTAGATATTGTATTAATTGGGTAAAAATTAACCATTATATCATGTTACCCACACCTAGATTTCATTACGTATCACATCAACATCATTCAATATATATAAATACTATATCAATCATTTCTATGATATGGATATGTATTAAATCACACAAATTAGTCATACCATGTTTAGGATTATGCACATTGGGTCACTCCTAATAACTTTATGGTGGGTACAGTGGCCTTATATTTGAGCCTTATTATCCCCTTGTCATTCCTATATCTATATAGGTTATAATTACCCCTCTCCTTTAAAGATATTTCTAGGGTATTCAATCAAGTATTTAGGTATGGTGTACTCAAGATTGATATATGGATCAAATATTCAATCAGGTAGGGCATACCCAAATAGGTAAAGTAGGCATGGCATACTCAAGTAGGTAAAGTAGCTAGGTAATAATCAATGGTATATATCTATTACATGTATATCATGATTCAAAAATTCATTTCTCATTATATCTATTAGGAAGCAAGCTTCCCTTACCAATAAAATAAGATAAGTAGGTAGGGCATAGATAAGTAGGTAAGGAAAGAATATATGCAAGCAATAGATCAAGAGGCAAGCTTCCCTTAATAGCTAATAAATATATTTATAGAAAGGGAAAGTAGGTAATATTATTTATATATATATATATATATATATATATATATATATATATATATGTCTCTCTATGTGTGTGTGTGTTTATATATAGTGTGTGTGTGTGTGTGTGTGTGTGTGTGTGTGTGTGTGTGTGTGTGTGTGTGTGTGTGTGTGTGTGTGTGTGTGTGTGTGTGTGTGTGTGTGTGTGTGTGTGTGTGTGTATATATATATATATATATATATTAGGAACCATGCTTCCCTTGCCTTATCGAGTAGGTCATAGCTAAGTAGGTAGGGTAAGAAAAAATCCATCTCAATAGATAGTAAGTGTGTAAGGCATAGCTAAGTAGGTAGGTAAAGTAAAGATAAGTATCAATAATAACAACTTACATTGACTTACTCCTTGTCATAGATGAATTAATTAGTGAAAAGCGTGGGATATAATTAGAGTACTTACATATATGCTAGGATTTGGGCATATAATAATCTCAATCCTAAAGTCTAGAATCCTAATTTATATCTATATAGATAGGGATGACTAGAGACTATTTGATAATTCCAATGCCATCCCCATATTTGAATTATCTTTTTCTCTATATGTCATTGATAATATGTCCATATTAGACATAAATTACAAATAGATAAATAAGTGTTCACCAATCCAATATAGTGTTCCAATCTAGTAGTCAATAGAGTATGTTTCGCAACCCAAACAAATCTATAGCCAACCTGATCTATACCAAACTTGATCTATGAAGAGAATGAAGTGCATATGCCTTAATCTAGTGTATCAAGGATGGGATACCTAGAGATTGGGCATGGCCCAATGAGACTTAAAGGCCAAACTAGGGATTTGACATACTTTGAATATACCCTAGTCCCTAATAAAATATATCAAATTATAATGTAGGAATGAGGGCCCCACCATAGATATATTAGGGTCACCATTATGAAGGCCCTACCCTAATCTCAAAATTTCCATAGATAATATAAGGCAATGGAAGATTTCCCTACCTAATTCATCTATGCCAAGTAGTAAGAAAAGGTAAGATTGGCATTTTGATATATATATTTTCTTTGCCTAATAATTTTTATCACCCCTAATCACTCCCCCAATAAATTTATGGTGTTTGTAGTGGTTTTATGCTTGTACACGATCATACCTAGTCATGCATTTATCTATAACTATTAGAGTACCCCCTATTTTTTCAAGATATGGTTTATTCAATGCCACCTCATCTAAAACATGTGTTTTTAGTTCCCATTCAATTGGAAGGAATTAAATGAATTAGTATTTCACACATTGGGTAGATAGGTTCACAAAAATAATAGATATTTCCCTATATATAGATATAGTGCAATACTTTTTCATTGTCACTCATCATCCTTAATTATTCCTTATTGGCCTCATTGTCCCTAATCACTCCCTCGTCAAACCTCATCATTAATAGTCACTCCCTCATTATCCCTCATCATCCTTAATCACTCTTTCCACATCCCTTATCATCATTTATCACTCCCTCAATGACCCTTATTACCTTCATCATCCATAATCACTCTTTCCTCATCCCCACCTATCCCTATTTACTCCCTCCAATATATTTATGGTTGGTGCAATGGAGTTTTTACTTGTGCCTAATCATCCCTAGTCACTCATTTCTATAAATAGGATAGAATTACCCGTACCCTTTCAAGATATGCCTTGGGTATTCAATTAAGATATTAAATCATGTATCAATTATTAAATATATGTTTAGGTAACATATATTGTCAATATAATATATAAGTATTCAAGATCAATATATGGATTGGGTATTTTATTAGGTAGAGAATATTGAAATAGGTATGGAAATAAAGATAGGTAGGTAGGGTATACTCAAGTAGGTAGGGGAAGAATCATAAGTAGTCAAGTCATGCTCAATTAAAATAAGGTAGGTAGGGAGTAGTAAAGATCAAGATATGGATTAGGTATTTAGGTAGGGCATACTCAAGATCAAGATATGGCTCATATATTAAATTGAGTAGGGAATACTCAAGCAGGTAATATAGGTATGAAATATTCAATGGTATAAATATATTACATAGATAACATGATTTAAAACTCTGTTAATCATTCTATCTATTGATAATAAAACTTTTCTTACCAAAAACAAAAGATAAGTAGGTAGGGAATAACTAAGTAGGTAGGTAAGGAATATCTATAATCTATAGATTAGGAAGAAATTTCCCCTTGATAACCAAGAATATACTCTAGAAATGGAAAGTAGGTATGACAAGAACAAATATATATATTGGGAAGAAATATTCCCTAGCCTTTTTGTGTAGGTTATATCTAAGTAGGTAGTGTAAGAACAAATATATCTATCATAAAGTAAGCTTCCCTTGATAGCCATGCCTTAATCTAGAATAAAAGTGAATCTAGATACATAGAAGGAAAACTTTCATTGATAGTTTTTCCTTGCTCCCTTGCTATCTATAGACAAGTAAATCCTCATTTCATATGATATTAGGTGAAGAAAATATAGATATAAAAAATTCAAGATTCCATTTATTTACTCCTTGGCATAGATGAAGTAGGATAGGAATATTCTATTTCCTTAACAAATAGGGAAATATTAAAATTAGGGTAGGGCCTTAGAAATGGTGGACCCATATATCTATGGCAAGCCACCCATTCCTACACTATATTTTGATATATTATATTGGGGACGAAGGAATAATAAAAGTATGACAAGGCCCTAGTTTGGCATTTAGGGCCCATTGGTACATGCTTAAGCTCTAAGTGATCCCTCCTCAATATATTAGATTAAGGTATATTCCCTCCATTACATTTATATACAAATTTGGTTGTAGATTGATTTGAGATGGAAAATACACTATATCGGCTAATGGATTGAAACACAATCTATCAAATTGTTGACCACCTATCTATCTATCTATAAATCTAGTACACTATGGATATAGTATGGCTATATGTTCAATTATGGGGTTAGGATTCAAATTCTCAACTATTATCCAGTCACCCCTATCTATGTATATATAAATTTGGATTATCAACTATAGGATTCGAATTCTTAGATGCCCAAAATATATATATATATATATATATATATATATATATGTATATAATGTATGTATGTATATGTAAGTAATATAATTGCATCCCACCCTTTTCTTAGTTTATGACATATTTATTATAATCTAGGCCTCTAGATACACACTTTGTCTATGGTCTAGGCATGAATCAACATATAGATTTTTTAATCCCACTAGATAGTCATATGATATATCTAAGTTACTTATTTGAGTGAAATAAGAGTATATTTAGGACTTATTTAACTTATTAAATTTTGGAATTAGAAAATAATCCAATAATGCACAATTAGGAAGCTACTTCAACCACTATCAAGGTATTAAATGGAGTGATTAAGGATGAAGAGGAATGAGTAAAGATGATGATGAACAATGAGGGAGTCATTAGGGATGATGAGGTATGTTGCGTTTTAATTAAGGAGAGATTAGGGAGGATGTGGGAGTGAATAGGGATGATGAGGGATGAATAAGGAGTGATTAAGGATGATGAGAGTGTTTCACTTAATTTATTCTCATTTATTAATTTTGGAAGAAGATAAGAAACTAGTAATAAGGGTGTGGTATAAATACCTAGTTGGTGATGCATGCATAATCCAGACAAAGATGGAGAACTCCTCTTTGGCTAGGAAGGAATAACCTACAAATAGGAAATCACTAACAAAATGGAACATTGGAAATATAGTTAAGTGGACTATGTATCATGAGTTAGATCCAAGAAACATATGATTGCAATAAGGATATCTATCCACTATTGATAAAAATCAAGTGGAAAATGATAAAGTAAGGTACTTGAATAAAGTAAATGAAATGTAATACAAAAGAAAGTAGAATGATTGTTTAAATAAAATGACTAAATATATCAAAAGTGGGTTAATACTCATGTTAAAGGGGGTGAAGTTAGATTTATAAAATTAGAAATGGGTTTGTGAATAGGTAAGAATACAAAAATTTAAGTTTGGATGGGGTTAAGGGGATGAGAATAACTTGATGTTATTTGCATATTTATTTTTGTTGCCATAGTGACTGTCAATGGTTAGGTGAAATATCAATGGTTGGGTTGACCATTGATGGTTGGGATGACCATTGGTGGTTAGGTAACCATCAATAGTTGTGGGTGACCAATGGTGGTTGTGCTAACTATCAGTGGTTACTTGTAGATTTCTGAACATATTCAAAAAAAGAGTGAAAAATAGGTAGATAATTAGATAAGGATTTGATAGGGAGGGAACAAGGTGTAGATAAGTTTGATTAGGTTAGGGAGGTCAGAACTCAAAAATAACAAAGAATAAGTAGAATATACATGTATCTTGCTAGGTGATTGATAGTTGAAGGTTAAGGTTATTTTGCTAGAGTAATAGTAATTTGGCCTCAAAAGAAAATTTGGTAGAGGCTCAAGTCTCTTTTACTAATGCTAAGCTTTTGAAAGGATGTTGGATGATAGAAGAATTAAATATTTGCGTGTAAGAAGATTTGATAGCTTGAATGTGGATCCTTTTCACCTCCCATTCCTCTCCCTTTATATATAAAGAGAGATGGAGGATGGAAGGTTCCTTAAAGGGTGAGGTTGCTGATCATGATGTTTGGAAGTTCATTAACACCACATAAGGTGAACATATTAAATTGTGCCTCATTATCTCTAACATAGCTAGTGATGTGTTAGGAAGGTGAAGAGGTAAGGACCTAACCATCAACGATCAACTGACCAATAGTGATTGGGTGTCCAAGGGTAAAAGGGTCAAAGTAAGTTAAAATGGGTTGTTTAAAATGTTTAGTTAGTAGGTTAGTGAGTTAGCTAACTAGGTGGTTAACTAGACTCAAGGTCTGATAGGGGTCCTAAGGTGTTTTGACAACTAGAACTATCATGTGTAGTTTTATAGTGTCTACATTTTTGCCCTTTTTATTATGTGGATTTGAATTAACAAGCTATAAAATAAAAAATGGATTGATTGTTGAGGGTTTAATTACCTAAATCAGAGGAGACATTCCCCATTAAACTAAGTTTTGATGAGGTGAAACTAAAATTGAGTTAGGGTTTGATAAGCAGTATATGGTGAATCAATAGGTGGTGACAAGAGGGTTGGTAATTTGAAATGTAGACATGTACATAAAATATGATTAAGTTTGATATTCAAGATCACACATGAACTAAGTTTACCAATGTTGGTAAAAATATGGTCGGTTCTAGAATTACAAGTGATAGAGTAACTATTCCACATCATTCATCATAGTTGATCGGGTGATGCTATAAGTCTCCTAGATATGGTTACTATTTTTATAGGTATCTGAGGTATGAAGTACTCCCTCGAAAAACATAAATGGTATAGTTGTGCATGAGGTGGTGTAAATTTAAATGGTTAACATGGAAAAAATGGTATGTGTAGTAAAAAAGACCAATGCAAGGTCATCATAAAACACATAAATAGTTTAGGTAAAAAATGGCCAACATCAAGGTGGACATGCTATAATGGTTGGGTTGGAGAAGGGTAATCTATAAAAGTTCATTTTTTGTTGTGATTGAGATTAGGTGATCTCCAAAATGTTGGCATTTAGGTATAAGTGCCTAAAATAAAAAATGTAGGACCCTGACCATCAATGGTAAGGGGTTCCCAAGGTTGACTATTAATGGTCACCCTGACCATCAATAGTGAAGGGGAAAACCTAAAAAGTCATGGATAAAAGTAAAAAAACAAAAATCATTTTCACCTTTTGACAAGTTTGACCTTCATACGCTATGCTCTAGCTATTTGGTTAATTTCTCATTTTGTTAGGAGATTATTTTATTTTGTGATTGAGGTGTCATTTATTGATTGGTTGAGCACATGTGTTGAGGTTAGTAGTTAGGAAAACAATGTAGGGTGGGTGAGGATATGGCTGAGTAGTAGGACATGGGATCTCACCTCAATAGTGATCAAAGAATGAGGTATTGGGTTATTAAGTTTATAGATTAGTTAATTAGAAATTGAATTTGGGTATTTTGGTTATTGATTGGAAATTGGGTGTGGGTGGTTTTTCCCTATTTTAGGTTATGGATGAAATAAAAAAATATAGCTGATGAAATTTAAAATTGATTAAGTTTTGAGTTGGGGTTGGTTATAGGATAGTTTCAAGCAATTTAGATTGATATTTTTGTTTTTTTTTATGTTGTTTTGAGGTAGGTAAGGTTTAGGGTTTCACTACTGGTGGTCATACATAATGATCATCGATGGTTTAACTTGACCATAGATAGTCATCTTGACTATCATTGATCAAACACTAAAGAAAAAAGGGGTCACAAGACAGTCGATGATTCTAGTGAATTGTCAGTGATCAAATGTTTAGATGAAGATTTATTTAAAAGGTTTGTTTGAAAAAATGATGTGGATGGATTAAAATGTTAAGTGTAAGTTTAGGATAGGTGATGTGTTAGGGTGATGGGTTAGAATGATTTAGGAAAAGTGTCAAGTAGGAATGATGTATGGAGTTGATAGCTAATTTAATGGTTGGTGGATATAGTTAGGTGTTATTTGATAGATTAAGATAGGGTAATTATTAAGTAAGTTTGATGTTATGAAATAGTTTTTTGGGTAGAGTAGTGAAAACTTTGTAGGTAATAGTGGATTTTTGTTCAAATTAAAGAGGCAATGTGGTAGATATAATGGGTTAATTTAGAATAGGTTTGAAAATGTTGGGTGTAGGTTGGTACTAATCTTGATTTGGTAAATTAAGTGTGAATGATAATATGGTTATTTTACAAGAATGAAACTAGATTTAGATAAGGGATTAGGTCACCAAAATATTTGTAGAGATTTTAGATGGGATGAGTAAGGATGAGTGGAGGCATATGGAGGAGGTTGGCCTAGGAGCCATGGTTTACTATCAGCACCTACCATGATATGTGGCTATGATTATGGCCTTCATCAAGAGATGGGACCTATCTATGAACACATTTTTGTTTATGACTAAAGAGATTAGCATCCTACTAGAGGATGTGCATAGTATTACATGGTTACCCATTTGTGGGGAGCCAATTTACCACATTGAAATTGAGGAGAGGGATTACCCTATAGACCTACTATATGGTGAGGATTGGGTCCATGCCAAGTGGAATTTTGATGGCTTTAACTCTAGGCATTTATACTAGAGGGATCCAAATTATTGATGTTTGATGACTATAATGATGATGATGGTGGTGTCTTATTTTGTATTTCCTGATTTGAGTAGTGGTTAATTTCCCTATACACTATTGGGAGTGTTGGTGGAGATGTTGTTGGGTAGGAGAGTGTTTAGGTGGGATCCTATTTTGTTGGTATAGATTTATAGGGAGCTCTAGGGATTCTAACCTCATAGGTGATATGGTATTAGTGTTGGGTGTGTGCTCCATTATTGGTCATATGAGAACATTAGGGTGTTGAGGCCATTAGGGCTACCATGGGATGGATACACCTAGGTACACTTCACAATGGGTCTTTGATGATGGAGGGGAGACTATGCATTGATAGGGGATAGTGGTGGTGTTAGAGATATTGACTAGTTATAATATGCTTTGGATGGTTTAGTTATAGTTGATGTTGTTTGGAGGCCATATGTGGGCTAGCCTAGGTGGGCCCAATATATTTACCACACTCTATTACTATAGAAATGGTGATGGATTTATGGGTAGAGAGATGGGGAGATGGAGATCATCCCCTTTGATCAAGTTTAATGGTAGTTTGGTCTTGTGTAGGGGATTTCATATCCTCATAGGTACAAGAGAGATGATGTGGTTTTTTTGCTTCTAGAGATATAACCACAATATGTATTACTAGACCATGAGGATCTACCAACCAAAGCAATGATAGATGATGCCAATTTTGTCAATGGATGTGAGGCATGGTATTAGGCCTTATATATAATGACTAATTTTTTATGGGATGATGGGGTGAATAGGCCATGGATGTGGATACTATTGGGGCATTGGTATAGGATGGTGTTTAGGAGGGGCAAGCACAGGTAGCACTAGTAGATAAACAAGCTCAAATCATAGGGTTATATGGATAGGTGGCCACTCTACAAGGCTAGATTATCATTTTATAGGATTAGGTTGCCTCATTTATAGGAGAGAGATCTTAGTCAATGATCTCTCTCAATTTAGTGACCCAAGAGAGATGTACCTTGAGACAAAATAAAGGAGTGATGGCAACACTAGCAAGAGGACCACCTTATATGATTTTGATGACAGGGTACTTAGCTATAGTTGATGATTTGAGATACTATGAGGTGATAGTGATATTATGGTGTTCACAAGAGCTAAGATATGGAGAGTATAGGTCCAACTTAGTAGGTGGTCTAGCTATATCTACTCTAGGATAGTGGGCCTCTATAGTGAGTGAGGTGGGTAGATTAGGGGGCTAGCACTAGATGGTAGTGTAGGTGGAGGAATAGGAGGGGAGAGTGGTAGTGGTGCCCCAAAGGCATGGTATTTGATATGATTTGATGTATATGTACATGATTTTGATAATGGAATATGTTTTTATTATGGAATATGTACATAAGAGAGATATTATACATTGTTACATGTATTGTTCATTTGATAGACATGATGTTTGTGATGATATATATATGATGTGTGTTAATGGTTCGTGGTTTACATATTGGTGTGGATATTTATGTTCATGTTATGGTTCATGGTGTGATGTGATATGATGTTATGATGATGGTGATTTTTTTATGGTTATGTTGATGTGGTTTTATGATTTGATGTTATAAGATGAATTGGTTTAATGTTATGGTAAATGGATAGGATGATACATAAATAGATAGATGTTGTATGATGTGGTCCATGATGTTTTGATCATTAATATTGTTTATGAATATGATGATGAATGGTTTAATTAGGATTGTTTATGATATGGTTTATTTTCATATAATGTTTTTATGGTAGATGGATAGGATGATATTATAGAGAGAGATGATGTATGATGTTATTCATGATGTTTTGATAATAGATAGATATATGACATGGTTCATGGATATAGTTCACAATTTTATGTTCATTATTGATGTTTTTTTTCATGACCATGGAGATGTAATGTGATTATAGTTAAGGATGTGATGAAAATACATAAAGTAAGTTAGATAACAAACTAAATGTTGTAAAAAAAGAGATGAGAATCATGAGATGCATGTCTACATGAACCAATGATAAGAGGGTAAAGAAAAAGCACAATGAATTTTTATTGGTAAGGACCTAACAAACCCAAAGTTAGATTGGCTTAAGGAAACTAAGCCTTTCAAATTCTTTGCATTAGCATGCTTAGGTTGATAAATAGGTGTCTTGATCAGAATCATGTCAAGTAAGATCAAAATACCTTGATTAAAAGATGGTATAAAGGGAAGATAGATGATAGGTGAAAGGTAAATGGCTAGATAGGTAAGGTAACCTTATGTGGGTTAGTTTTCCCATTCTATAAGTGACCTAAGAACCAAACTAGATAGGTCCCTGTCTTAATACTAGGTGTAGATTGATCGATGTAGGAAGTCTACTAATGGTAGATATCAAAGCTAATTGTATCTTTCTTGGGATAACTAATTTTGATATAGATTTTTTTGTTTATTGATTTTATTTTTTATAGTTTGTGAATCTAATCAATGTGGGAAGCTTCAAATGATTGTTTTTGACAAATTCAACTTAGCTATCCTTCAAAGGAGTTGTCTAAGTATAGATTTGTTATTTTGGTAGTTGTCCTTTAAGGGAGTAGTCTATCTTTTAAGCAATTTAAAATATTATGGGGTATTTGTCCTTCAAGGGATTAGTTTGTAATGCTATAAATATGTGACCCAAATGCTATTTTAGTATCCCAAATTATTTTTATGCTAGTTTTAGACATGGACAAGTCTACTTAGGCTTAAAAGTTTATTTTTATGAGGGTAGGACTTTTATCACAAGAAGGTTAGTGATAGGTAGACAGGGTGTTTGAGAGATAAATGATCATGTGATCCTATCAAATTAGAGATGAAAAGTATCCATGAGAATGATGCTACAAGTAGAGCCATAGTACCCATTTTTAGGATTAGGCTATAACTATGATAGTTAATCACATGGTTCTATATTGTAATCAGTTGTCCTCAAAGGGAGAGGGATATGTAGGTGAAGATGAAAATATCATAAATGAAAGGATCAGATTAATTTATACAATAAGATGAGTTTGATCCTTCTTTAACAAAAGAAAGGATGTAGATGTGAAGAATTTAGAGGCTCAATTTTTGGTTTGCCTTTGAGAGAGGACAAATGATAAACTCCTAAACCATACTTATGAGTTATGATGTAGGGTCCAATCTAATTGAAATAAAATTTGCCTCTTTTTATTTTCTCCATGTTGGTTACATGATGGTTTTCATTTAATATGAGGTCTCTAATATTAAATTATTATTCTTTTAGGTTTTCTTTAGGCATGATTGATTCATTCTTGGTAGACATGAAGATGGTTAAGCATTATGAGGTGATGCTAATCAAGTATCTCAAGTCATGCTAGATGTTCTTGATGTTAGTCACTTTTAGAAATGATCTCTTGTAAATATATGCAAAGATAAGGAATTTGGATATCAAGAGGAAATATTGTCTCTGCTCCTAAGACTAGAGAGAAATAACTTGTAGAGGTTTAAATGCTAGTGCGATAGGCCCATAAAGTGAAAGGGATGTGTAAGTGTTAATCCAGACTTGAAGCATGAACAACTTTGGTTAACATTTTGTTATAGGCTTCTACCTATCTATTTGCTTCTAACTACATCATAAAGACCTTGGACTTCCTTGTTCTTGAAAGATTTACTATTATCAGTGATGATCTTATGGGGAACACTAAAATAATAGATGATATGGTGTTTGATGGAATATATAATATTCTTAATTTTGGTAGAGATGAGAGGAATGTATTCCACCCACTTGGTGAAATACTCGATGGTGGTAATGATGGATTGGTGATGTTGTGATGAATGAGGATTGATTTCCTCAATAAGATCAAGGCCTAATTGTGAGAATGGCAAAATGTATTTGGATACTTGGAGGCCATGGGTAGGTGCATGGTGTAAATTATCATGTTGTTTACACTTAACACACTATTTTACATAATCTCAACAATCTTGGTTGAGGGTGGGATAATAGTATCTAAGGTGAAAGATGTGTTTAACAATGGATAAACCACTAAAATGTCCCCCATAGATTATGTCATGTATTTATTTGATAGTATGAGAAAATTCTTGAATAAGAAGATAATGGAGAATGAGGTTGTCAAATCCACATTTGTAAAGGATTCCCCCTAGTATGGTATAATGAGAGGTATTCTAGAAAAAGGCTCTTCAAGCATTTTTAGAGAGGTTGGGAGGAACAATACCAAGGTTGAGGTAATCAAAAGTTTATTCATACCAAATGTATGATGGAGGTGTTTCTACATTACAAATGGTAGGAAGGTCAGAATGGATATAATATGGTATGACAAAGTGATGAATGGTGATAAAGAGTTTAGAGTTGGAAGGTTGACATGGGATCTGGGAAGCAAGGGAAGTCATTGTATCCACAAACTTATTGGTATATTATGGAGTTGTCTGGATAAGGTAATGCTCGAATGATGCTAAGAATATATCTATGAGTTTTTTTTTACTTTAGTAATATATCATTCTCACATTGGGAAGATCCATTGACCTAGTTGACCACAAGTTAAGAATCACCAAAGACATTGATTGTCTTGGTTCCTAAGACTAGATCAATTTAGAGAGGTATGACTAGGGCTTCATACATAGCCACATTGTCAGTTCATTCAAATTCAAGTTTAAAGGAAAGGGAAAGAGGTCCACCATCTATGGGAATGATAATAACTCTATCACCCCCACCATATTGGCATTTAAAGCCATCAAATAACATGGTCATTTGGTAGGTGGGGTCCTCTTGAGAAAGAGTCATAATGGACTTGTCTAGAAATGCAAGAGGAAGAGGTTGGTTATTTGGTAGAGGAGCTTTAGCCAATTGATCAATAATCACTTTCCCTTTAATTTACTTCTATTGAAGGAACTCAAGATCAAACTTAGCTAAAATTATGAGCCACTTAGGCATACACTAGTTTTGGTATGGTTTAGAGTGCATGTACTTGAGTAAGTCAGTGTTAGTGATGATGTAAGTTTTGTGATTAAGAAGATAATGAAAAAGTTTGGAAGCCATGAAGATAAGGATGTGGCAAATTTTTGTAGAATGGGAGTACTGAGTCTCATAATCTATAAGAATTTGACTTATGTAGTAGATGTCTTGCTCTTTGTTCTATTCATCATGGTGAGCGAGCATTGCCCCTAGGTAATGGTTAGTGGTAGAGATGTAAAGGTAGAAGGGTTGATCCTCTTTAGGATGGGTAAAGATAGGTGGAGAAATAAGGTATTCTTTGAGTGAATAAAAATATTTTTGGCAATATTTGGTCCACTTAAAAGATGTATATTTTTTGAGAATATGGTGAAAAGGTTGACATTTATCCAATAATTGAGTGACAAAGTGATGAATTGATTGGATCTTCCCCTATAAGCTACAAAGTTTCTTAAGATGGGTTAGAGGTGGAATTTTGAAATTGCTCAGATTTTGGTAGGGTCTACCTCAATTCCTCAAAGGGAGATAATGAAACCAAGGATCTTTCCTAGAAGGACCCCAAAAATACATTTCTTTGGGTTAAATCTGACATGGAAATGGATAAGGAATTCAAAGATGATTTTAAGAATGTCTATATGATCCTTAAGATGTTTGAATTTCCCAAGGATATCATCCACACAATCCTCAATGATTTTATAGATGAGATCATGGAAGATGTAAGTCATCACATGCTGGTAGGTTATGTCATCATTATTTAAACCAAAGGGAATGAATCTATAGTAAAAGGTTCCCCATGGGGTGATAAAAGAGGTTTTATGTTGATCCTTAGGAGAAATCAAGATTTGATTGTATCTTGAGAAACCATCCATGAGAGATAACATCTTGTGGCTAGATGTACGGTCAACAAGTTGGTCAATGCTAGGTAAAGGGAAGTCATCATTTGGGAAAGCAAGGTTAAGGTCATGAAATTCAATAAAAAGGTGAATTCCCCTTATGGGTTTGTTAATGGGAATGATTTTATAAATTGATTATGGATAATCAATGGGTTACATGAATTTGATAGATAAGAGCCATTAAAGTTCCTCTTTGACTAGAAGGGTGATACATGGGTGTATCCTATGAATCTTTTACCAAATAGGCTTAGCATTAGGATGTGTGAAAATGTTATGAAGAGAAATGGAAGGGTCAATCCTGAGAATATCTTGATATGACCAAGCAAATTCTATGCTTTGGACATGAAGAAAGGAATGATAATCTTATTATTCTATGAAATTCAAGGAATGTCCCATCTTGAAAATGTGGGGGTTATCTTGAATACCTATGTTGATATCAATGGTATATCCTTTCAACATGGTTTGTTTCTTAGGAGGAAGGTATTTATGAATAGAGTAATCTTGTGCACCAAGGTAGGTAATAATGAAATCATAATCCCAACATTAAACAATGTTGATGGTAGGACAATCATTTTCTACCATTTTAGGATGGATGAGAGGAAGATTTTTAATTAGGGCATCTTTTTGTTTGGTTAGGGGGGCCAAAAATAATATTATTAATAAAAAAAGTTAGATGGGATGATATATAAATCCTCAAACTTTGAGTGAGATAGGGTTGGAGGGGATGGGACATCCTCATCAATGGTAGTAATGGGTTTAGGTGAGGTAGGTTCTTTTGGTGGTATGACCCAAGGCCAAATAATTCATGATGTTTTTAGTTATTTATTATGGGTAGCTCATGAAATACTTGTTTGTAAAGTCCAAAACCTAACCCCTTCTAAACACATTTATGAAGGTATGTTTCAGTAAAGATGGGTTTGTTTAGATAAGAGAATTCAAAGGTGAATGGTCAGATGAGGGATGGTAGAGGAAGCAAGAAGTAGATGGTAGAGTCCCCCATAGATGAAATTAGTTTGATGGTTGGCTGTGCTAAAAGGGATAATGGTTCTAATGTTAGGGTCATAACTAGGTTCATGGTAAAGGTTCAAATACTCTTGAGGAGTAGGGAAAGCATCTAAGGCTAGGAGATACTCCTCAAGTGAGAGATTTTTGAATATGGGTTCTAAGTAGTCTTATACGAGGATATATGAATAAGGGATGGATGATCTTGCTGAATATTCATCAATGATAGGGGTGGAGTTGTCGGTAGTTAGTGGTGATGTAGATGGTTGAGGAAGAATAACATCATTGGGTTGGTACATCATATTACAAGATGCAAAGGTACTAGGGCTAGCCAATATGGTGATGATGTGACCTTGATTCTCAAATTTGATGCAACGATGCAAAGTTTAAGGGACATAACTCATAGTAAGGATCTAAGGGAATACAAGAAAAATGTTATACTGGAATTAGCCCTCTACAACATAAAAGAGATTTTTAATGGTGTGAGGTCCCAAATTAATATAGAGAAAAACTATTACCAAGCTAGTGGCCATAATATCATTAAAATAACAAAGAATCACTATAATTTTAGACATGATGTTATTTGGAAACTCAAGTTAGTCATAGGCATAGGAGGAGATAATTTTGATATTTTCCCCTCCATCAATCATCACCCTCTTGATAAGAGTTTTGTTGATGTATTCCATGATAAAGAGGGGAATATTGGTATCCTCAAGATGCACAAAAGGTATTTTCAAATACTTAAAGCTGATTAGGGTGGAAAGTTGAAAGGCTCTAATAAAGGCTGTAAGGGGTCGAGGATCTTTGGTTTGAACCTCTATGGATTGTATAATATTTATCAATTTTTGATGGTGAGGAGGAGAGGTGTTGATTAATTCATATAAGATAATATTCACTAGTGTTAGGTGAAGTTATTTCAACACTACATGTTGAATGGATTTGGAAGGGTTAGAAGGGGATGTACCTAAGATGGATAATTTGGGTCTAGATATGGATAGTTTTGATTTTGCCTTATCTTTCTATTGGGCCTAAGATCAGATAAACATATGAATGGCATGGATAAGAGGAAGTGTTGGTTTGGATTATTGCTTTGATTCCTCTTCAGTCTTAGGTAAGAGTGGGGTAGTAGGTAAATGTTGGATGGTTTGAGTTGGTGGTTGGGTTGGTAAGGGGATCAAGCGGGGTTCATTTTATAATAAATCATCCTCATCCCATAGGATATGGACTAGTGTTTGGAGAGCTTTATAGTTATTTGTATCATGTCCTGGTGTCTTATGGTATAGGCAAATCAAATTATCATTAAACCATACTAGTCTAATACATTAAGGGTAAAAAGGTTTTAGGGTGGTAAGTTTAAAGAAGAGGTTTGAAATAACCTTTGTAGAATGGTCAAATAAGATTTGAACAAAGGCGTTGAGGGTGTTAGGTGTTTGCTCTTAGGAGTGGGAGCCTTCTTTGAAGTAGGATTTACCATGGAAGTTGGAGGTGGTGGGATGGTTTTGGTAGGTGGTTTTGATTAAGATTGTCTAGTGATGGTTGGTTTGGAGGTGGAAGATTTACAGGTGAAGGGTAAAGGATTGGACATAGGTGGGAAGGTTGAGGTATCTAGGTTAGTTATTAATGATGGGAATTTTATTGTTTTGGTAGTAGGTATATGTAGAGTAAAAGGAGAAGGTTTACTAAATGATGAATACATGACGGAGATAGTAGATGGATGGGGCCCTAAAATTTAAGGTAAAAGAGAAGGGGGTCGTATGGGTCTAGATATAGATGGTTTGGGTGGTTTCACATTTTTGATAGGTTTAGTCAAAGTTTTCTTAGGTGGACTAGATGGGGTTAAATCCAACATCAAATATGGATGAGCTAAGCTAGGGGTAGGAATTATTCCTTGATTCTTGATGTGTTTGGTTAAAGGGATACAAGGTGATTTAGAAATTTTATATTAAGGTGGGTTGGATGGTTCCCCTATGGTTTCAGAGGAGGAAGTATCTGAGGATGGGGTTTAGGTAATGATATGTTTGAGGGTAGATTTAAGTGAGGTTAAAGGGTTTTTTTTTTTTTAGTACGGTATAACAAGACTGGGTTGAGATATAAACTCTAGATTTTAGACCAATCTAGAAAAAGGTTTATAAATGAGTTTGATTCCTTAGTTTTTGGTTTCAAATATTAAACTCATAGGTTGAGGTGAGGGAATAGTTTATTCACTTTTTTCTTGGGTGGATGGTTTGATGGTTGAGGAAGATGGTGTTTCTAGGGAAATAATAGAGGAGATGATCTCTTCCTTTGGAGTGGTTTCCAAAGGGGGAGTGGTTGGTTCTTTTGTAGGTAAGGAGGGTGTGGTTTGTTTAGATGACAAAAGAGAGGTGGTTGATTCCTTTATTTGGATGTCCAAAGGAAAGAGTAGTGATTCCACCACTTCCATAAGTGGATTAAAGGAAGAAGTCATTGAAACAATGGTTGGCACAATGGTGGCCTCCTATGATATTTATATCAAAGGAGAGGTGGGTAAGTCAATAGTCTCATCAATTGAAAGAGAGGGGGTTTCATCCTTTGTTTGGGTGTCAAAATGAATAGAAGTAGATTCCATCACTTCAATAATTGGGGAGGAAGAAGAGGTAGTTGAGGTAATGGTTTCCTTAATGACAGGTTTAATGGTAACAACATTGACCATGTATACCTCACGAGTGTGAGATGATTCTAGTTGGCTATTGTCATGGTTATTAGAAAGTGCATGGTTAGGAAAAGGTTTTTGAAATATATCTAATGATTTTTTTAGAGGTGCATTGGGATTATATAATGATAGTTCACCTTTATCAATCATGTTTTGGAAAATATTTTTAAAGGTATTTCACCTACTAACATCATATTCAATAACATGATGGAAGGAACATAGATCATTTTTAGAAGCATCAAATTATTGGTGTGGTTTGATAAGAGGAAGTTGTCTGAGGTTAGCTTTAAGTAGTTTATCTAAAATTGAAGCATATAACTCCCCTATGGGAGTATATAGTCTTAGAGTGGTTCAATTTTGGTTGTGATTTTTTTGGTTTTATAGCTTGGAAGAATTTGTTTGATTTCACTGGTTGATAATTGGAGGTGGACTAAATTTTAAGACAACCATGTTTGTAGTTTCCTTTATTTTGGTGTTGGGATGGTTAGATGGGTTTAGTGTTTTTAGTTGAAGAAGGGTCATAAGATTTAAAACTTGAATTTTTGTTTCTTAGTTTCAATTTCCCTTCATCAATGAATTTAATTTCAAGTTTATGTGCCATGGTAAATGCCTCATCAAAGTTTCTAAAAGTCTAGACCTGAAGAGTTGGAGCAATATGTTTGGCACAATATCGAGAAAAGAGTTTAATAAATTTGGATTGGGATAATGAGAAATAAAGTTGGTTAATCAAACCTCTCCATCTAGCTACAAAATTGGCAATTGATTCATCATAAAATTTCGTAATGGATTAAAGGTCAATAATGGAAACCTTTTTAGATAAGTTGAAAGAAAAGTGGTCTAAAAATATTTGAGCTAGTTTAGAAAAGGAAAAGATAGAGTGCTTGGTGAGATCACTATACCAATCCAAGGATAGTCCAGATAAGGACATGGAGAAGGAACAAAAGAGAAGAGCATCATCATATGTGATTAAATAAAAAGAATAATAGAATGCTCTCAAATGTTATTAAGGGTCCTCCTTACTTTGGAACTTGGAAAAATTTAGTAGTTCCCATTGAAGAGGATAAGATTATATAGGGATAGATGGATGAATGGGTTCATTGCAGATTTGATCATAATAGAGAAATTTATGAGTCCCAAAAATAGATGATTCAAGATTAGACGTTTTATCCATCAAATTCTTAACTAAATCTATATGAGGTTGGGGAGCTCCATAATTGGGTAGTGGGTTTGATTGAGGTTAGGTGGCTGAAATGTATGGATAAGATGTGAAAGATTGAGAAGGGGACACATAATGGTATGTGGTAATGGAAGGTTGAGATGATGACCCATATTAGTATGTGGGTAAAAAAGGTTGGGTAGAATGTGGTATGTATCCTTGTGGATTAGGAACATATTGGTAAGATTGCATGGGTTGGCTTGGAGGCATGGTTGAAGTGGTAGGTTGAGGTTGGGTGGTAACTCTTGTGCTAATAAGTGAAAGTGTAGGGGGTATGGAAAGTATTAAATTTTGAAGAGGGGTATAAATTAGTGGATTTCTAGTGATAATTATAATGGTGTAAATAGGGGGAGAAGATATCCACATGGTAGGTGGGGTATAGGTAACAAGAGGTAAGGTTTCCCATACATCGGAGGTGTTAGTTGGTTTATGTGGGTTTTAGTTATAAGTTGGAAAGTTGGATTGGCTTTTAGTGGTGGTAGTGGATGGGATATTGGTAGAATAAGAGGCTTGGGTGACCAAAGGTTGGGTAGAAGTAACACCAAACAAAAGAGGGGGAGGCATACCAAAGGGTGGATCCATGGGAAGAACTAAAGAAACAAAGGGATGGCAAGCTATGGTGTTAAGGTAGTGTTGGAGGGTTATGGGGTTGTTATCAATGAATATGGAAAAATCTACATCACCCTCAACAACTATCTGAGGCATGGTAGGAGGGGAGAATGAGGAGGAAAACCCTCAATATCTGAATTGTAATATATAGAGGAAGAAGAGGAAAAGGAAGAGGAAGGTGGTCCTTGGTTGGTTTGATTTCTCAAATACTATCTAATAAATACCATGTGAGAAAATAGGAAAGAAATGATGAAAACTCACACCTCAAACAAAAAACAAGCAAAAGAAAAGAACTCAAGGCAATCCAAACATACACTAAAGGTGTGTTTAAACTTAGAATTATTTTTAGATCACTTTTGGCTTATGCTTTAGAAAGTGTGAAGAAGAAGATTGGATTGTAGATAAGGTACTAAAGAGGAAATATAAGGTTGGTTTTAGGTTGTGTTTAGGTGCTCAAGAGAGAAATATTTATTGATATTTAATACGTGGCTTGGTATTGGGGCCTATTCCCTCACTTCACATATCACAATGATAAGGTTGTCAAGTGTTTAGCCAAGATATACTAAATTTTAGAGTTTATACTCAACCAAAGAGCTAAGTTGGTTCTCCTCTTGGTAATGACCTCCAAGTAGGATTATTGGGAAAGGGTAAGGTTTACTGCTAGGTGATGAAATCCTAGTTGGGTGTTGTCTCATGCTTATTTTGATGTGTTAATTGATTATGTGGTTTGGATAAGTATATGATAACAAGAGTGAAACTATGATTAATTAATTTTCCTTTAAGTTACTAGATGTACTAAAATAAACAAAAAATCAATGTAATGCAAAGGGTTAAATTTATACTTTTTTTTAGATTTCATTCAATGAGCATAGAATAAAATAAGAAAAAAGGGGCGCCTAGATGATGTTAGGGTCCCACCGGGCATGCCAAAAAATTTCTCTTATTTTTTTCTCATTTCTTAATTTTGAAAGAAGACAAGAAAATAGTAATAAGGATGTGGTAGAAATACATGGTTGGTTATGCATGCATAATCTAGATGAAGATGGAGAATTCCTCTTTGGCTAAGAATTAATAACTTGTAAATAAGAAATTACTAACAAAAGGGATCATTAGAAAGATAGTTAAGTGGATTGCCTAACGTGAGCTCGATCCAAAAAACATATGCTTTCTAGGAGGCTATTAATCCATTGTTGATAATAATCAAGATAAAAATTATAAAGTAAGGTACTTACACAAAGTAAATAAAATTTAATACAAAAGAAAGTAGAATTCTTCTTTAAATAAAATGACTAAATATAGTAAAATTAAGTCAATACTCATATTAAAGGGGGTCAAGCCAGGTTTAGAAAATTAGAAAAGGGTATATGAATAGGTAGTAATGTATAAAGTTAGGTTTGGATGGGGTTAAGGTTCTAAAAATAACTTACTGTTATTTTATACCACAATAACCATCAAAAGTTAGGTGAACCATTAATAGTTGGGCTATCCATCGGTAGTTGGGTAACCATCAATAATTGGGGGTGACTGTTGGTAGTTGTGCTAACTATTAGCAGTTGTTTATGGATTTATGAAGGTACTCAGAAAAGAGTGGTAAAATAGGTAGACGGTCAGATAAGGATGTTTTTAAGGATTTGATAGGAAGGGAACAAGGTGAAAATAGGTATGATTATGTTAGGGAGGTTAAAACTCCAAAATAACAAATAACAAGTAAAATATACCTGTATCTTGCTAAGTGGTTGATAGTTAAACACTGAGGTAATTTTTTTAGAGTAATAGTAATTTAGCCTTAAAATCAAATTTGATAGAGGCTCGGGTCTCTTTTTTTGATGTTGAGTTTCTAAAGGAAGGTTGGATGTTGGAAGACTTGAATACCTATGTACAATAAGATTTGATATCTTAAACATGGTCCTTTTCATGTCACACTCCCCTCCTTTTATAGGTAGAGAGAGATGGAGGATGGAAGGTTCCCTAGAGGGTGAGGTTGTTGATCATGATTCTTGGAAGTTCGTTAGCACCACATAAGTCAAACATATTAAATTTTGCCTCAATATCTTTCACATAGTTGGCGATGTGTTAGAAAGGTGAGGAGGTGAGGACCTAACCATAAACATTCAACCTAACCATTGATGGTTAGTTTGACCATCGATGGTTAAGTGTCTGAGGATAAAAGGTTCAAATTAAGTTAAAATGGGTTGGTAGGTTAAGTTAGTAGGTTCGTGAATTATCTAACTAGGTAGTCAACTATACTCAAGGTATGATAGGGGTCCTAAGGTGTTTTGACAACTATAACTATTATGTGTAATCTTATAGTTTCTATAGAGGGATGATAAAAAAATGATTAAGGATGGTAAGGGTCAATGAGATAGTGATTATAGATGATGAGGGATGGTGATGATCAATGATAGATTGATTAAGGATGATGAGGGATGGGGAGGGAATGATTAAACATGATGAAGGATGATGAAGTAGTGATTAGGGATGGTGAGGGATGGTGAGGGTCAATCATTGAATGATTAGGGGCAATGAGTGAGTGATTATATAATATGAGGATGAAAAAGGTCAAGAATGAAGTGATTAGGGATGATGAGAGATAAGTAAAGAGTGATTAGGGATGATAAGGGACAAATATAAAGTGATTAAGGATGAGGGAGGGATGATGAGTGAGTGAAATTAACAAAAATTAGTTGTTTTATGTGACCAAGTCATCAATGTGACCTATGTTATTCAAATCACAACACTATAAATTGAATTCAATGTGAGTGGTTTGTATGTATCAAATTTGAAAAACTTAATATTTTTGGAGATGCCACCAAGAAATTTGAAAGACACAAACACCTTAAAAATGACTATATTTTTACCAAAAATGGACATCAATTATAAAAGTTATGTATTGAAATCCCTAGGTTCTTACCAAATTAGATTTTAAAAACTTATCTCCTACATCATAAGGCATGCATCTAAGAGGCCAAATCTATAAAATGTAGAGTGACCCAAATTTTTTATAGCTACCAAAATAAATTTAAGGTATAAGTAAACTTAACATTTATTTTAGTAATCCATCTACCCCTTCCATATATATTTTCTACCATTTTTGTGTAAACTAAAGGTAACACATATATGCTATAACACATGCATTATGTTCCTTAAATAGAACACACATGTGGTTAGGTTCAATATTATCAATCCTATTTTAAAATAAAATGTACACATTATGTAAATTATGTGTATGAATAATGTATATAATGCATATGCCTTATTGTAAATGTCCATGAAATTGTCTCCCAAATTCGTGCACTTACCCAAGCCTTTTATTATTAATTTTTATTGACAAACATGGGAACCTACATGTATAAATAGATGGAATAGTCCAAAAATAAAAATCAATAAAGCCATACCACCAAAAAAATGTTCCTTGTCCCCAAGGATGACTATATTAGAGATCTAAAAGGTTTTTTTATGGATCACTTGTCAAACTAGTGTTTGATAACTCATTAGTACTTTATGAAGTGAAACAATGTTTCATCACATATTTATTCTAATTGGATCAAATTAAGAAGGTGAGATTCTACCTCATTATCAATTTCCATGTAGTCTCTAATGAGTTGTAATGTGGGGGTTCTCATGTTCATTAAGATATAGGGTCATGGCCATAAATAATATGATAAAATAATGTGCCTAGAGCTAACTTAACTCTAGTCTTATCAGATGATAATTCAAATTTCAAAATGTTATGATAGTCCCTAGGGTTCTTTGCAAAGATTTTAATTACATATAACAAGTTGTTATTCATTAATTCAGCTACTCAATTCCCTTATGGGTAATAATTATATGGTAGATTGAGGATTATGTAATTTTTATAATTTCATTCAGTAAATTGGAGAGGAGAAATAAAGACCATTATCAAATAATAGAGTGTCAAGCATCCCAAACCTAGTGACAATATACTTTTTCTAGGAAGTTTATTTCCAAATTAGTTGTGTAATTATTGAATGATTAAGATTTAGTTCAATGGGTACAATATTATATGGATAAATAATGAATTTATTTCCTATAAATTATTTATCATTGATAACACCAATGAATAATAATTCCCATTTTACAAACAACCAGACCTTGATAACGGGTTATAGTGTCATGGGAGCAATACATTCTCTGTGTGTGACAACTTGGAAGTTATGACAACTCTAAACATGAGCATGAAAATATTTAAATACATGTGTGATCCATAAACTACAATGATAAACTCAAAGTGAAGTTTAAAACTATAGATTTTGAATTTCTCAAACTTAACAAATTCTTGAAATACTCAAAAGAACTTACAAATTGTTTGGCATTTATGTATTCTCAATTATCGAATTGGATTAGAACCATCGATTTAATTTTAACTTCCATTTACCAATAAATTGGTTTGTTTTTTAAAATGTCATAAAATGTCTATTTTTAAACTTTTCATACATTTATAATTAAAAATCAGAAAACTAAATTAAAACATGCAATCAAATGACAAATTTCCATCTGACATTGATAACAGAGTTTGACATCTCTTGCCTACGTCTCTGGGTCCACCCAATAGTGAGGACCATTTATATTAAATTTTTGTAACAAATGGATTACAAATTTCTTGAAACACTGCACAACTTCCCTAAGGTCTGATCTCTATCCAAGAACTCCACCTTTGATGATAAACTCAAGCTTGGAAACATGGAATCCTTCCTCAGTCTTTAATCCCTTCTGAAGGTGTTTTAGTCCCTTCACTCAAACTATTGGTCTATCCAAATAATAATAATAATAATAATAATAATAATAACATTCTCTTGTTAATTACAAAACATAATTAAAAAGGCTTACTTACTATGTACCATGTTGGATAATGGATCAAAATCCATTTGATAGCTTTCTCCAAGCTTCCATCTAGCTCTCAGCCTCTTAATAAAAAATACACAGATGGCTAAATGCTTCCATTCAAATGCATGTTTGTGCCTTTTATAACACTTCCAAACTCGTATCTTGGGAGGTCAAGGCTTATCCCTTTTACATGGTAGGTCACGAGTTCAAATATTTGGCCTACCTTTTTGGGTGCTTTAGACTTATCATTTATCCCACATTTACAAATCTAAAATGACTTGATGACTTTAAAAAGGTTGGTAGCCTCCCTTTACAATGCTAACACCCCTTTTGGTGGGCTTGAAGAACCAAACATAGCATGGGTTTGTTGGTTGGTGTTCTAACTTATCTTATATGCTAATATCCATGTCCTCTTCTCACATTCCATGAGCTACTTAGACGTGGCATGAATTTTGGTAGTTATCTCCAATCTTGAGGTCTATGGCTCAACTTTCTCACAATCTCCAAACTAGCATTTGACTTGGTGATGTGGCACATATTTCTCACAGTATCCAAAATTAAAATCATCTTGAGCTTGACTTAGCAAGGTAATTGGAGGTGGCATGGTAATTTTGGGTTCTCCCATGTGGCGTAATGGGATGTGGTAATAGTAAAGTGCTAAGAATTACCAAGGCAATATTACAAAGATTTAAAACATACAATTGATTTATGCCACATGCATTTGGTGGGCATAAAGTATAGGTTTAAAATCAAATGAAAATACAATGCAATGTGAGATGGATACCAAGGCACCCCTCCTTAATCAAGTGTGTCAACCATCATTGAGGGCCCCCAATGAGCCAATAACAAGGCCCACGGTTCTCCATATAACCTCTTGTCAAAGACTAGAGGCTGAAACCAAACCCAAACACCAAACCAAATTTTTGAATGAACTTACAAAACTAGAATGCCACATGTCAATGATTCATTGGTCCACTTGTTGCATGCAAATTGTGACAACTCCTTATTTTGCCTGTTGTAAAAATAACTTTAGCAGCCTGTAACTTGAGCATTCAAACTCTATTTTGTGATTTGAAAGAAGCACTGGAAATATCTCTATAAGATATTCCATGTGAAAGAGGTTTATTCATGACTTTGGAACTTTTTCTAAACTAAATTCTAGATCACACCTCCATACAATAGAGTCTTTTGGTCTCCAAAAGTCTACTATCTCCTAAAAACTGATAACTAGTCTACTACATCATATCAAATAGAACCCAATCATAACAAGAGATAAACATTGGAAAAATAAATGATTCACAACTCAACTGATAATGCCTACAATGTGGTCTGAGTAAAGGAATCTACAACTACCAATAAATCGATCACAACATACCAAAACTATTTATCCATGTCACATCTTATAAAGCGATGAACTGTCAAATACTTGAAACAATTCCCAATGTAACTAAAAAATAAGTTTTCTAATACCAACAACATATGATAAATGTTTTAGACATGTTATAATACAATGCCCTGGTATGGGACTTACAATTCTAAGCAAATGTAAACAACACAAAGTGTATATTACCTAACATCCAAACATGCCCATAGGGTCTTACAATGCATCTATGCATCCATGTGCCAACAATAGATACATTATTAAAATAGTAGTCAAATATGAGACAAGTGTTTTAATGGAATTAGCTCAAACTAAAACATACATTTTGCTATTATCTCCAACTAATCAAATGAGTTCAAGTCCTACAGACAACTCATTTAGCATAAATAGGAGATTCTAAAAACATAGATCTATTCGACATAAGGTGAGAATTGAAATACTTTGAATGCTAAACCTATCTCAAAGTGTTCTCACAAGCTCTACTAATGCATCATCAAAGCTTTTTCTTTCCCTTAAGATAATTCTTAATAATGCTTTGATAAATAAGTGCATTATCAATCCACTTAATCAAATTTTCTACCTAGTTAACTTGATTTTTTAAGTGGATTCCTTAAAATCATTATGGATTGATTTACTTCATTGGCTTTATTAATAGGCTAATAAATCATCTTAGTTGTACCATTCCTAGAATGAGAAGATGATTGAAGTTTAAGACAATGATCAATCTGATGTCCACTCATATCAAAATGAGTGCTTAAAACCTTCTTAGGTGAGGTCTCCCTTTTACCTCTTCTCACTTTTCCATGATGAGAATGGTTTTTAAGACCTACAATCTATTTAATCAAAGCATGTCTCTTCCAAAAAAATGCAAAACTATGGTTATGCATCCCACAAAAAGTAAAAGGGAATGATTGCATCATCTTCTAAATGTTAAATCCTAATTTATTACACATAAAAGGTAGATCAAAAGTTTTAGTGATAACTCTAGTGTAGGAACTAGGAGGTGGAATCTCAATACCTCTTCTACGTGTTCTCTTACACTTCTCATGCTCTACTAATGGCTTCATACCTTTTCTATAAAAATCTTGTCTTCCTTTAGCCATGGAGGAAGTTTATCCAATATCCACCTACTCACTAGTGTAACCCAAACCTGTATGAAGAGATTTATGCTCTACTTGTATTGGGTTAGTAATTCCTTGGCCATTTCGACCAAGACCTCCTCCATTAAAGCAAATTTTATTCAACAATTTGGATCTTATACCTTTAGTGTGTTGTTCAAAAATACCAAAAGCATCATTACTTGAATTTGAATCTAAATGAAAAGAAGAAGATGAATTACTAGTTGAATAACTTATAGTGCACTCAGTCATAGTCTCTACATCTGAAGTAGAAGGTATTGGTTTCTTTGGTTCACCACACTATAATTTCATCAAGAGCTCATCCTTAGATTCAAACCCTAATTTCAAACTTGAAACTTGCCCTTCAAGGGCAAAGAACTTGCATCTCAAGAATGCATTCTCATCCTAAATCTAGGTATTGATGGCTTCAAGCTCTTCCATCTTGTATTTATGTCATAACTTGCCCATGGTTTCCAAAAAAGACACTAATTCCACAATTACACACTAGAATTAATCAAGTGATATTGAAAACAAATAAACTAAAAGCAACTGTCAAATCACACAATCAGATTCTAGCCCTACTTTCTAACTGATTTGATACCAAAATTTATCCATAAACTACACTGATAAACTCAAAGTGAAGTTTAAAACTATGGATTTTGAATTTCTCAAACTTAACAAATTCTTGAAATACTCAAAAGGACTTTTAAATTGTCTAGCATTTATGTATTCTTGGTTATCAAATTGGATTGGAATCGTTGATTGACTTTTAACTTTCATTCACCAATAAAACTGATTTGTTTTTAAAAATGTCATAAAATGTCAATTTTTAAACTTTGCATGCATTTATAATTAAAAATTAGAAAATTGAATAAAAACATGCAATCAAATGACAAATTACCATCTGACATTGATAACGGAGTTAGGCATCTCTTGCCTATAACTTTGGGTCTACCTAATAGTGATGACCATTTCTATTAAATTTGTGTAGCAAATGGCTTACAAATTTATTGAAGCACTGCACAACTTCCCTCAGGTCTAAACTCTATCCAAGAACTCCACCTTCACTGATAAACTCAAGCTCGGCAACATATAATCCTTCCTCAGTCTTAAATCCCTTTCGAAGGTGCTTTGGTCCCTTCATTGAAACTATTGGTCTCTATAAATAATAATAATAACATTGTCTTTTTAATTACAAAACATAATTAAAAAGGCTTACTTATTATGTACCAGGTTAGATAATGGATCAAAATCCATTTACTAGCTTTCTCTAAGCTTCCATCTAGATCTTGGCCTCTTAATAGAAAATACACAGTCAGCTGAATGCTTCCATTCAAATATAATTTTGTGCCTTTTATAACACTTCCAAACTCGTAGCTTAGGAGGTCAAGGCTTATCCCTTTTACATGGCAAGTCACTAGTTCAAGTCTTTGGCATACCTTTTTGGGTGCTTTAGAGTTATCATTTATCCCACATTTACAAATCTAAATGGCTTGATGACTTTGAAAAGGTTGGCAGCCTCCCTTTACAATGTCAATGCTCCTTTTGGTGGGATCAAGGCACCAAACATATCATAGGTTTGTTGGTTAGTGTTCCAACTTAGCTTATACACTAATCTCCATGTCCTCTTGTCATGTTCTATGATCTACTTGGATGTGGCATGAATTTTAGTAGTTATCTCCAATCTTAAGGTCTATGGCTCGTCTTTCTCATGGTCTCCAAACTAGCATTTGACTTGGTGGTGTGGCACGCATTTCTCACTATCTCCAAACTTAGTATTATCTCAGGCTTGACTCAGCAAGGCAATTGGAGGTGGCATGGTAATGATGGGGTTCTCCCATGTGGTGTAATGGGGTGTGGTAATAATAAAGTGCTAAGAATTACCAAGGCAATATTACAAAGATTTAAAACATACAATTGATTTGTCCCACACGCATTTGGTGGGCACAAAATATAGGTTTAAAAGCAAATACAAATACAATGCAATGTGAGATGGAGACCAAGGCACCCCTCCTAAATCAAGTGTTTCAACTCTCACTGAGGGCCCCTAATGAGCCAATAGTGGGGCCCATAGTTCTCTATATGACCACCTATGAAAGATCGGAGGCTAAAATCAAACCAAAAACCAAACCAAATTTTTGCATAAACTTACAAAAATGGACTACCATGTGTCGCATGCAAATTGTGACACCTCCTTATTTTGTCTGTCGTAAAAATAACTTTAATAGCCTATAATTTGGGCATTCAGACTCTATTTTGTGATCTAAAAGAAGCACCAGAAAGCTCTCGATGAGCTCTTCCATGTGTAAGAGTTTTTATCATGACTTGGGACCTTTTCCCAAAATAAACTCTAGATCAATGTGGCTAATAATAAATTTCCCTAAGTATATGATGAATCATATCACTCCCTAAGCTATGACTAGTTCCATATTTCCTATGAAAATCACTAAATACTCGATCGACTTCTTTTTTGTTCAACATCTCAAATGTATAAATTCATGGTTTAGTTTATATAATAAACCATATTTGATCATGATGTTTTTTTAGGTGTAGTGATATTTTTTGAGTGGAATTAATATGACTTAGGAAACCATTTTTCAATAAATAATATACTGTGTCCTATTACGAGTCAGCGTTTATGATATTGTACATTGTATCTTGCTGGTAAAGTATTTGTGATTCAATTTCTACCATTATTTTTTTGATTCCTTGACCTCTCATTATCATCATAGGTTGAAGTTATAGGTTAAAATTTTGGAAAATAGTTATACACTTACCTCACTATTCACCTAATGCATTCTTCATAAACTTTTCCTTAACATTTGGTTCAAACACATTATCAAATACATTGTTATGTAGTTTGTAATTCATGAATGTTTTGACTACTTTGATTAAGGTAAAAGCTCATTTGTATATGGTCGATTATCTAAACTTAGAATTTCTAAGTGGGGCATATAAAAATGAAATAGGTTTTTCATCTCTAACTTATTTTATTTGTGTTAAGATAACATCAATTGAGTGTTATAAAGTAAATTAATAAATGTATAAAGGTTACAAGTAATCAGTACTAATAAGTGTTGATGTTTTTATAATCACTAAATTGATTTGAGAAAATGTTGTTTGGGATTTAGTTGTCCACTCAACTTTAGAATCTTTTTTTAGAATTTTGTTTAAAGATCTGAATATCTCTTTAAACCCTATGATGAACTTCCTCATAAATTTATTTTTGTCAAAGGACTTCATCTCTTTTCTATTGTTAGGAAATGAAACTTTTAGAATGGCCTCTACCATTTTTTGATATATATAAATTCCTATTTAAGATATGATGTGACTAAAAAATCACCCTCATTTACCCGAAATATATATTTATTCATGTTTAGGGAGATTTCATGTTCTCTACATATCTACCATATTGATCTCAAGTCCTTCACATGGTCTTCTCTATTTTTGGAAAATATAGTTAGGTCATCCATGCATATGACTATACATTTACCAATAAAGTCCTTGAAGGAAATATCCATGGACCACTGAAAGGTGGTACTCGAACTAATTATAAAAAATGGAATTATTTTATATGTGAATATACACCACTTATTTTTGAATGCAGTCTTTATTCTATCCTCATGGCTAACCATTAACTGATTGTGTCGACTAAATACCCATTTAGTAATGACATCATTTCAGATCCATTCACTATATTTAGGACTTCATTTAGTAACAGTAATGGGTAATTATATTTTTTTGAGGATATTTTTAGGTTTCAAAAGTCTCCACAAATTTGTATCTCTAAATTATTCATTTGAACTGACACCAAATTATCCACCCACATGGAGTGTCTAATAGAAAAGGTGATCCTTACTAAAAGTAACGTTCACACTTCCTTGAATATTAATGGTTCTATAAATGGATGCATTGACCTTTTACTTAATATAATGGTTTGAATCATATGTTGAGAGGGATGATATGCATGATAATATAAGTGTTGGATATAGACATCTGATATTCAACAATGTCATGTTGAAATTGTAAATCTAAAGGACTTCCCATAATAATGCATAAATTAGACCCAAAACCACCAAAATGCCCAAATCCTTCTACACACTTGATGTGTATCTTCTAAAATGTATTAGAGCATACCTAATTATTGAAATGCATGGTACATAATTTTCACCTTCATCTGATTCATCTCCAATCTAATTACAACATAAAAAATTAACATTTACAACCATTTGTGCATGACAACTTATTAAATTCTAAGATTGCAAAAAGGCTAATAAGGATTACAAAACTTACCAAATCCAATTAAAAGGTTAAGTGAAAAATCCTTGGAAAATTAATGAATATCTAATTTTTTAATTTCATAAATTCAAAAAATATCTTAAAATGACATCATCAATCATAAAATTTATGAATCTAAAACATCAACATAAATGTAACAAATATCTAAATTTTGGAAAGTCAAGCCTATTGATTGAAATATTAAATTCAAAATTGAATGTATTTGGTCCTCAAAACTTAAGTCATATTTTTATATTTATCCTAATATTTATATAGATGGTCTTCCTCACTTTTTTAGACCTATAAATACAAGGGCCACCATAAACCAATAAATAAATTTTTAGTGTAAAGAAACTATGAAAAAATCCATCTAAAGCTTCACCTAATTCTTACAATTCATTAAAAACCCAATATAATAGTGCTTAAGGAGATGTTGGTGGATATTTATCAACTATATTTCTAAATATTTTGAGATCTATATTCGAGTATGATCATGCTTGTGGATCTAATTTGAAGTAGAGTCCATAAGGAAGGCATAACTTGTCTTGTTTATGCTTTCTTATTTGTTTATTTACTTCATAAACCTTTCCAAATTGAGGCAATAGGTTTAGTATGTTAATTACTAATTTTTGTTATTGATTTGGGTCACTAAAAATAGACTAACCTATTTTGTAATCTTACTCTACATTTTAGCATCCCTGGTGGGACTACACACCCCACAAATCTCCTTACAAGCCCTCCTAGTATTTTAATTATCAAATTTGACTATAATTTAGCCTTAATTTTATGTTATTATAACTTTTACATGTTAGGTATTTTTTTATCAGTGAGATAGCAATGAATAGTGGTGAGATCACTCCCATAAAGGATGATTTTGACATGTGTATCAGTACGATTACATTTTAACATTGTTTTTTTCTGTCATGTCCCCTTTTTCATGGACATTGACAGGCTTGATGATTAGCTTATTATGCGACCTTCGTAGGCTAATATGATGGATCGAGGGTCATAATGGAGCTTGGCTTGACTTTGATTCACAGAATTTCTACATTTGGTTTACATTTAGGGTCTTTCAGACATGTTTGATTGATGCTCCTATTATTTAGGGATATTTGACATGCAGCAGAGCACCTTTATTTTGGTATGGTCATATGCGGAATCACTCCCTGATTCACCTGCTTCGATCGGTTTGAGGATCCGACGTATATTGAGGGAGATATTAATATTTGATTGATTTAATCAAATATTAATTATTTGGTCTCATTAATAATTAATTATTAATTATTAATTATTTGCTCTAATTTTAAATTAGAAACCCTAATTCTAATTTAAGAAAACCCTAATTAGGGCAAGCATATCTTTTGAGGGTATAAGGGTTTCACATGGAGGCCATTATTGAGGTATGTATGAATTGATTATTGAAATTGGAGAAATTCTTCTGTGAAGACTGAGCCAAGGGTTCCAGGATTCCATTTGCAGTGGAGAATGTCAACTCTTCATTGTGTGCAATTCAGAGGTTGTGAAAGATCAGCCGATCTATTGCCAAATTGAGAGATAGCTTCATCCAGAAGTTATCACAGAGGTACAGATTTGAGAGATAGCTTCATCCAGAAGTTATCACAAAATTTCAGGGTTGAGAGATAACTTCACATAGAAGTTATTATAGATATTTCAGGTATTTATCTTTATTTAGTTTTGATCCAATAAATTATACAGATAGAGGTATTCTATATTAGAATAGTATATCTTCAGATCAGGTGGTTCAGCAATCAGGGGTTAAGAATAGACAGGTTGGCAGCCGTACTAAGTCCGTATAGGTCCGTACAGATTCCCGCAAATACCGACACCAGCAGACAGAGATCCCCAGTGACTGACATCGGCCGTCTGAGGATCGACGTCGGCAGATAAGGACTCGCAGAGACCGACGTCGGCAGTATATCGACCGACGCCGGCGACTGTGTGTGTCAACACAGTAGGCCGAGACTTCCAGAATTGCAAGTTTATTCCTAGTTTGCATAATTTTAGGGTTTTAAGACCATATCTATAATATTCTTTGATTTGCATAAGAAAGGACATCTATTTTAATCAGCTTGATGAATGATAAGATCTGTGATTTGTTTATGCATGTTTTAATCTATTTTGCAAATTGTATCTTGTTCAGAGCTTTATGAGTTTATATATTCCCTATTTGAAGGGGATATTACAATTATTCAGATCTTGTGCAGAAAAAAGGAGCCCCTGAGTAAGGGACATCACAGTGGTATCAGAGCTTTGGTCTTTGGTATCATAGTTTTGTGTCTTTCATATATCTCTATTGGTAGGGGATATCACATTTTCCTCTGTGTTTTGATATATCAATGAAAATGACCTACGTATCAACAAGATTGACCTACTATATAACCCTAAAATATAAATCTAAGGTGATATTATCATTAACCCTAGATTTTATGAAAGGGGTATATATAAATGAAATTGCATAAGGGTGATAATTGGATCTATAAATAGCTAATTATATGCTAAATTTAGATATAAGAATATACTGAATTTATTAGATTAAGATAGTCTAAATATGAAAAGTAAAACTATGATAGATATATAAATGACAAATATGTAATGTACTTAGTGTGTTTTTATGATAATATAGTTATGGATCTAGAATAGCAAGAAATTAGGATGGAAGGAGATTCTAGAATAGTCATCAGATTTTGGATCCAGCACTTCTTACAATTTAGACATGAACATCATCATGGGATGGTTTCATCAGTGATACTATTTAGGTTCAATGAAAGTAACCTATATGGAATACCTACTAGAAAAGGATGTGAAAACCTCTATGTTTTTAGGTTTTTCTTCATGTTTACTCTAGTGAATTCAAATCTAAGTCATGGACTATCATTTCTTGCCAACTAGCAAAACCCTATTTTTCCATTTTCATAGTAACCTTGGGGAGAAATAGGTTAGTGGGCACACAATGTAGAGCTGATCTCAAGGACCCCACTATTACAAGGAACTTCCTACATATCCAATACTCTAAAAGAGGGCCTTAGACTCATTTAGTTCTCCCCTATATGTTGTACCTCTATTTCTTTATTCTTTTAATCCATGTGAAAGAGCTTCATATTTAGCTATATTTGAGGTATAATTGAATTGGAGTCTTGCAGTAGAATGATATTTTTGACCTAAGGGTGAAATACACATGGCTCCCACTCTTATTCCACTTTTTTACCTTGAGCAATCAAAGAACAAAGTTCATATACCATCCTCTTCTTGAGTAGTGTTAGTTAAGGAAGGTATTGTGACACCTTCCTCATGCATATAGTACACTCCTATGTTTGTCTCTTCAATGTTGTTATATGGATCAAATCCATAGTTATTATCTACCCACTCATCCAAGTACATTTCTAAGATGCCTTAAATATGACTATAGGGTTATTTTTCAATAACCTCTTCAACCTCTTCAAATATGGCATAGTTAGTATTTGCAAGATTAGGCATATAGGGTTCTAGGTTGAACCTGGCAATAGGCTTAGACTTTATGGTTACTTTGTTTTCATATCTAGTTATTAAAACCATGTATGACCAATTAGATGAAAAATATCCCACAATATTCATAGTAAACTCCCTATACAAGCATAGGGGAAAATATGGGGGTAGGTCTACCACCATTACATCTTGATTAATGAAAAAATTTGGACATGAAGCTAATTTAATATATAGATCTTTTAAGATGCCTAGTATCTTAGTGGGGGATCAATCCAATTAGAGAATCCATTTTTTGTAAGGCACATATTTGATCCCAAACTTGTCTACTATGGCATTAGACATCACTAAGGTTGAATCACCTAAGTATATCATGTAATTTTGTACTAAACAATCCCCTGTAATGAATGATAGATAAAATGGGGGTGGATTTACAACCTTAAAAGGATGAACAATATTTTGAGATTGAATTTTACCTATAAATTGATCGTTAACTTGAATAGTGGCTTGGTTAGGATGACTATTATTGATGAAAATAATGTTCACTTTATCAACTACCTTTTCCACATGAGAAAGTTTGGAGAGCTATTGCTAGAGAATCTCCTTTTATCCTAGGATAGACAAAGAATCATACATGGACATAGTTACATTATCCTTATTCAAATGATCCATAATATTAAAGGGAATATTAGTACCTTTGGACTACACATTAGAAGTGGAAGCATCACTTGGAATTTAAGTAACATGAGGAATAAAGGGGGACCTCTACTGCTGTCCATGAAGTTAGGGTACTTATTGATTTATAGGCACTCTAGTAGACACATCTTAAGGAGTAGGTTGTTGACTAGTCTATGGAGATGATGAATAAAAATTAGATTATGCCAAGATATACTCTAGCATCCTCTTCTTAGCCCTTATTTGAGATGAAATTGATTCATTTATCTTATGAAAATATTGCCCAATATTAGCTACTATATGATTAAACACATATTTCCCTTATTAAAAATTCATCCATGTAGTATCAGTTGGTGCTCTACCCATGTTTCCTTATTGTTGGATTTGAGCTTCTGATAATGACATGTTAGGAATATTGTCTTGATTCATTTGGGGAGATTGTGGTGGAGGAGGCATCATATTATTACTTTGGAATGAAGGAGTATGTTGCCAACTAGATTAGTGATACATATCTCTAGTAGTGGCCATCACCATCTCATTGGACTATCCATCTTACTTTCATTAACCTTCTTGAGCATAGTTGTTTTGAGTTGGCACAAAAACTCTAAAATTACTTGGAGCATTGGGATTGTATTGATTTCACTGAGGCTTCTACATTTGTCCTTGATAATTAGGTTAATAGGGTGGCTTATTATACTAAAAATTCTGATTTTTCTTTTGGTATGGCATATATGGTGGAGCTTGTTGCCTCTCCATTACAACCAACTTGTTGTTCTGGGCTTTGAGAAGACTCTCTATCTTCCCCAATCTATTAGTTTACTCACCTTATGTTTGATAAAATTTTGTTAAATCTAGGACTGGGGCAATAGTTGGGGTAGGAGGATGTATCTCTAGGAAGAGAGGGATTGGTATCCTTGGGACCAAATTTTCTTCTTGTATAAGTAAATTTTCAGCCCTAATTTCTACTTCTAAAGTTCCAAGTAGGGTGTTACCTCCCATAAATTGATTCATTATAACTACTTCTAAATTGAGAGATTTCAAATAGTATATAAAATCATAGGTGGGTATTTGCTTGATCACTACAGGAATTCTATCCCAGATCTTCTTGAATCTATAGTTAAAATCCACCATGAACTCATGATTGAATCTCTTCATTATTGTAAGTCGTGTTTAGAAGTGAAAGGTGATCACTCTTATCCTTAAAGTGCTTACATAGTCACTCTCCAAACTCATCCTAGCTATTAATTGATGTAGGGGACAATCCTTTGTACCATTGAAGTTTTTTTCCTTTGAAATAAGTTCATAAAAACCTTATTGCTACATTTTTTTGAGTCACATGATGTAGTGAACAAAGGTTAGCAATATTTTCAATATGATCTACATGAGTACTTATATTTTTTCCTATATAATTGGTCAGATCCTTTAGAGCTAAGACATGAATATCAACCCATTGAGTAAGATTTAGAGGAATACCACCATTGAATGGCACAAAGGATTGCCTTCTAGGAACAACCATCTAAGGTATGGGGTTTATACAATGTTTAGATGAAAAAATCCTAGCTTGAATAAGAAGATTTTGGGAAACAATAGGGGGAAAGAGAGGGGTAGGTGTATCTTTTGACTAAGAAGCTTTCTTCTTCTTCATTAATTAGATAGGTAGCCTAGAAATATATCTCTTTCCCTTTTTTAGAGGATCTTGTGATAACTTTGGGGGGTATGAAAATTTATGAAAATTTGTAAATGAAATTATGAAATTTGCTACTATACTCAAATATGAAAAATTAGTGGTCCCACTGGGCATGCCATAACTATTAACTATCTAGATAGCATACTAATAGGATTCAATTTCATTCAAAGTCTGACCCATACCTAAACTAACATGGGAATTGTCTAAGGATGTGGGATGCCTATAACTAGACCAAACCTCTAAGATTTTTTATGAGGTTAGCTCCTCAATTTTTTTAATTTGAACCTTTACTTATAAAACCTAAAACTAGTTTGGGTGAAAAGAGTTAAGATATTTTCATAAATCAAAACCTACTCTAACATACGATGATTCACCAAGGATTTATTAGATCCACTCTTAAGGTTGGACTACTTAACACACTAATGAACTATGAAAGAAGATAATGCAATACTTATAGTAGTTTTTATGCAGTACTATTTTGTATAGAGGTATATTTGATATACTCAAACTATGGAACAATGAAAATAAGGTCTGGTTAAAGACACTTGAATTTGACTATCCACTATATCTTTGAGAGATTGATGCTAAGACATACTATATGACCTACAAATAAAGTTTCTCGTACTTAGGCTGAGTTTAGACGTGCAAGAGGAAGATAACATTCATAGTTTCACACTAAACAAACATAGAACACTAAATAAGTTTAGAAAATGAGTAAAAAATACTCTATTCGCTACTCAAAGAGATGTTGAATATAAATTTAGTAGAGTTTAGTCATACCATCTTGAGGGATCCAAAACACTAGATCTAAGGCTATATTTATAGAAGAAAGGAAGAAAGAGAGAGGGAGCTTTGGCACTCAAAAATGGAATCAAATGAGCTAAAATCCATTTGAAAATTTATAACAACTACCTCCATGAATCAAGCTCACTCAAACCCTTCTTGATTGATCTAGGTCACTCCATTCCTTTACATCATTACAATATCCTCTATGTGATGCTCCATGGTGGATATAATAGTAGGATCAAGTCACTTTCACTTTATCTTAATGCAAAACCACTCATGATTGGTTTGTTGATGCATGCCAAAATACAAAAAAGGGTCATTTTCATGCAATTGGATTTGATGAAAAAGTAGTTGAAGTCTATATGTCTACCTCTATAGGCTCTTAATAACACCATCTGATCTTGAAATATCTATTACTATCCCAAACTAGATCATGTTTGAGCTTGAATCCACTCATGCCTTCTCACCTTCATAAAAATTTGACCATTTGACCTTTGTCTAATTCATTTGAGCTCTCCTTCATTTGATTGGTCATCAATAACTAGCTTGAATCATTGATGCTTTAACTCATCTCACTCTATTGATCTCCTTGATGTAAATGAATGCGAGTTGTATATCTTTTACCAACACTCACGTACTTGTGCCACTTATTGATCACACCTCCACACTCAATTTTTTTTGAATCTTTGGCTTACATGGTATTGATCTTGAATCCATGACTAAATGCATGCCATTGACTGATATGGGCCCATTATCCTATCATTACCTTCTCATTGTTAGATTTTCTCTAGGTATCAAAGATTTGGATGCTTGTCAAGCTTGTGTTTATTTGAAGACCCCCTTAATGAATTTAAAATATAAATAGATATTTCATAATTCCCAAACTTAATGTTTGCATGACCATCATTGATAAATTTGAAGTTTAATGATCATTTCTTATGCTTGAATTTAACACTTGCAGGGCCATCTTGGACTTTTTGAATTCAAATGGCTATTTCATGACCCTAAAATTAACATTTGTACACCTATTTGGATCATAAAATTTTATGGGAAATTTCCTTTGGACCTTTTTCTTTTGGATAATTCTTTTAGGCTTTGTGTCTCAACAACTTTGTTTGAAATAATTTATTTGGCTTATCTTTACATTGAACAATTATTGTAGACAAAATGTCCAAAATACTTCATGTCTTTGGGATCTTTGTCTCAGATAAAATGTCCTAGAGAAATCATCCTTAACCTTTTTCCTTAGAATAAAATATATGAAAGAAATTTACCTTTAGGTAACTTGTCTTGGATAATTTTTTCAAAGTAATTATGTCCTTATAAATTCCCTTTGCCCTTCAAGATTATCCTTTGAGATTTTTGTAATTGCCCTTTATCGAAAGAAAAAGACCCCTCAAAAACCTTAAACTATATCATTTTCATGAGAAAAGACCCTTTGGTAAAATTTAATTGGACACTTTGGTGAAGAAAAGTACCCTTCGAAAAAAGTGTTTGGGACACTTTGCTTGAAAAAGTGCCCTTCAAGATTTTTGTATTGGACAAGTTTTGAGAGAAAAGACCCTTGAGGAAAATTGTCTTGGCCACTTTGCTTGAAAAATATATCCTTCAGAAATTTTACAAAGGTCCAATTGTTAAAGTATGATCCTTCATGAAAAGTGTTTTGGACCAATTCCTCTAAAATGTTTGAAATAATTCCTGACACTTAGCTGGAAAGACCAAAACAAAACTCCAAAAAGAATTCCAACACTTAGCCAAAAAAAGTGGGACAAAACTCTTAAATGAATTAAGCCTTGTACATTTATTATGGGGTTTGTGTGGAACAATTCCTTTGAAGGAATTCTAAATTCTCTAAAACTTGGCCAAATTTTGAAACATTTTGGCCTTTTCTAGACCTGCTTCCTATAACTATTTAGCATCATGAAGACCTACTTGGATCCCTCCACTTGCACTTTTGAACCTACTTCTAAACCACCTGATCCACTCAATAATTGGGACCCTATTCATCTATTCAAACTAGACAAAAGCTTGGTATGTGGGCCTAAATGGCCAATAATTCCCTTAACTTTTAACCTAAGTTTTCTCTAATTACCATCCCCCCTCATTTAAAACTACAAAAAATTTATAAATACAAATGGAAAGGTGATCTAGGAGAGCATTTACAAACATTATTTTTCATGTGTGAAGAATTAGCTTAAAGCATATTCCATTTAATTCACTTTTTCCATGTATTTTAGGTGGACAAGCCTTAGAGTATCTCTTCTAACTACCAAAGGGGTTTGTAACCACTTTAAATGACTAAGAAAAAAATATCAATCACTTATCTTATTACATACAACATGAATTGATGGTAGTTGATTTATGTAATACTAGCAATGGGGAGGAGAAATATTCTCAACCTATTTATAGTGGTGGAGAACCCTAGAAAGTCATTTTTTGCATAATTTGTTATATAAATAATTAGTAGGTATTTTTGTACAAAACCTAAATGTTGAGGTTACCCATAATTTAAGACTTCATTATGAAAACAAAATTTAAGAGATAAAGGGGTGTATATTGAAAAGACACGTATTGATAAGAGCCTTAAAAATATATACTCTCAATCCCAAAGGTCAAACAAAAATCAAGAACTAGTTTAAATAAGTAAAATTGAAAATCTAAAGACCTTCATTAAGAATAAAAATATGATTGGTAATGGGGTCATAAAAGGGAGATATGTGGAAATGGTGCAACCATCACCTACCCAAAGTACCCCACCTAATCCTCCACTCATATTGAAAATAACTCCCCCATAATGAGGACACTACCAATATAGAGTTTTTAGTAACCTTGGTAGCCCATTAAGGTGGCATTCAAAAAATTAGTAGTGGTTAATATGATTATTTGGCCTGTTCCAAAACCCTTTCCAGAGGGTCAACCCAAACTAGCATAGTATCAATATAATTATTACTATTATTATCATTGTGTGGTTAGTCATCCAATCTATAGATGTATGTAGTTAAGACATCTTATCTAATATTTGATTGAAAATGGGGAGATTGAGTTAGATAAAATGGCACCTTATACCAATAAAGATATGGGTATCTACAAAAAACCCTCTCCCAAACACAATAATCAACAACAAAGAAATAATAAAAATCATGGGAAAGGCATAATAATAATCAGGGATAGTGTCATAATCAACATCAATGACAAGGCCAAAATTAGAACCACACCAATTATAATTAGGATCATGACACCAAACCAATAAAATTGGCTATTGAAATGTACCATACAATTAAAGTAATTTCTTAGGGAATGTTACAAGTAAATATGTCATTAATGTCAAGGTCATTCCTTATCACCATCTAACACTAAGAGTGTTATCCATTCTATTTTGGGGCCACCCCTTTATTTATAGGTTATTACAACATGTGTTACAAAAATTCAATTATATCTCAATTGTTTCGAATTACTATTCCTAGACCTCTACCTAATTATACTAATTGAGATAACTCCTTCTTGACTTGAAATTATGTTATCATAACAAAACATGCAAGAGTTACCCTCCAAGGACATTTTCCTTCCTCTAGTACCAATACCAATTCTAATTAGGTTTCTCCACCATGTCATAATCAAAACCATATCTTCCTTATACTAATGAACCATATAATATTGGTGAATAATTGAGCAAAATTCCTACGTAGATTTATATCCTATATTTTTTATGTACATCTAAAGTTCATAGAAAAATATTAAATGAATTTTTCAAACAGTCTAACATACTTAATGACATTGATATTTCTTAGTTCCAAGCACTTGTGGGTTATTTTTCCCCAAGTCGACAACTTACATTTAATCAAAGATATATGTCATTCCTTTTTCCCCTCCACAATAATCCTTTGCATATCGAAGCCATCATTTCCTACCACAAAGTTAAATTGGTTCTCATAGATAATGGTTCAGGTTTAAATATAGTTTCATTAAAATTGATCCAATATTTAGGATGCAAAATAATGTATTTTCATCTGAATAATTTTACAATAAAAGCCTATGATAATGCAGAGAGATAATCTCTAAGCACTATTTATCTACCTATCATTTTTGGACCTATCACCCATGACACCCTTTTCCATATCATTAACATAGAACTAACCTATAATCTAATTCTAGGTCATATTTAGATCCATGAATTATTAAAATTCCCTTACACATTATACAAATGCATTAAATTCCATCATTCAAGATTAGAGTTTACTATTTTTGGTAATTTACAACCATACCAGTATTGCAAGAACCTACAAGCCAAGTATGGGAACCATAATTATTTTCCTTTCAATGAATTTGTAGGAAAGAAGAATAAAGAAAAAGTTTTCAAATATATGAAATATAATTACATTGAACCTATTACCTCATGTCAACTTCTTCTA
The DNA here is from genome assembly GCA_037957365.1 of Torreya grandis. NCBI lineage: Eukaryota > Viridiplantae > Streptophyta > Pinopsida > Cupressales > Taxaceae > Torreya > Torreya grandis. Next base: position 1,958,565 of record JARHVA010002581.1, on the reverse strand, counting down.
AACAACCTACTAAACTGATTTCCTCCCACTTTACCATTGAAAAGGCCATCATTGCCACATTTAACATTCATGATGTTTTTCATGTTGAAAAACTATCTAAATCCCATGAATCATATGAAATGTCTAAGCTTATCCTTATAATGCCTAACATGATATGGAAAAAGAATACCAATCTTCATCAAAAATAGCCTTTTATGTTTGTAAAAGATACATCACCAAACCAAGATCAACCTACCAATTCTAAAGGATCTTGGTTGTATGGTAATGGTTTTGATACTTGCTATTAAAATGATAAATGCCCCATTATTAGTAGAATCATGGGAAATTTATACTATAAAGGAAAAATTCTATGGGGGAATCACAAGGAATTTTTGAACCTGTACATGTGGCAACACATATAAGAAATTGAGGTATTAGATTCACACCACTTGGGGTTTACCTCATAGATTTTGGGAGTGATACTAATTCATCAAATAATGAAGATACCCTTAGTAGTGACACAATGTCCCATTATGGTACATACAATGTGTTGGTAAATCCTAAATTGTTTGATACCAATGTCATTCTTACCATCACATCCTATTATCCCATTTACCTCCATCATACCAACCTAATCTATTAAGACCAACAAGATTAGATTATACCATTGGATGAATTGAAAAATGAAGAGTCCATTAGTAAATTAATGAGTCTTAGAGATGGGTTACTATTTTATGATCATAAACAAGGATTTGACTTCACCTTGGATCATGTTTTCTACTTTGAAGAGTAGGCAAACTTCCATAGTCATAAAAAATTAAATGTCGAGATCTTCTCATGAAAACCTCTTTGAATCACCTTTGGGATAGGGAAAAAGTAATGAGAAATACAATTACATGAGTGAAAACCTATTTTAGGTGCCCTTGTATGGGGATGTTCAATTACCTCCTTAAGAAGCTTAGTGTCCTCCAATTCAAAGCATTACATTTGGGTTTGACATCAGTGAAGATGAACATAGAATCTTTGCATAATTGGTGCATGACTTTCTATAATAGTCTTTTATTTGGCCATTGCCATACATGGATGATTATAATTATTCTTACATTGGTGACCATGTGGGTCACAAGTATCTGAATAAGTTCAATTTCCATCTTTGCCAAATATTCTTGAATATGGTTCTACACTACTTGTGGAAGATACCAAATAAGTAAACACTGGTACATATGATAACCCAGAAATGATTCAATTAGGTGAATCCCTTACTATTGAGGAATGTGAATTCATTATTGTTATCCTAAAATACTTCATTAGCATATTTACTTCATCCTATGTAAACATGTCATATTTAGACCCATATTCGGTGGTACATAGGCTCATTATGCATATAGATGTTAAGTCAATAAAACAAAAGCTATAAAAAATGCATCCACATATTATTATCTTGGTTAATAAATAAATACAAAAACTATTAGGATCAGGTTTCATTACACCACTTGATTACTCATAATGGATCTCTAACATTGTTTTAGTAAGTAATAAACTGTAAGGAATTCAATTGTGTAATGCATCCATAGATATTAACAAGGAATGTCCTAAGGATGACTTTATTTTTAGGAACATAGACATGATAGTTGACTCAACATCAAGATATGAGATTTTTTCCTTCATGAAAGGATTCTTGGGATATAATCTAATTAATATTTCACCTAAATACTAACATAAAATAACATTCACCACTCCATCGGGTACATTTTGTTATCAATTCATGCCATTTGGATTGAAGAATGATGGGGTAACTTATCAACATGACATGACTATTATCTTCCATGAAATGATGCATGATAAGTTTTAGTGCTACGTGCATGACATCCTATCCAAATAAAAGACATATGTAGGACATACTAAATTTCTACAAAGAATCTTTTAGAGAATTTGTGAATATAAAGTGTGCTTCAATATTAAGAAGCGAATTTTTTTACATTACTTCTAGAAAATTAATTAGAATTATTATATCACATAAAGACATTGATGTTAATCTAGATAAATTTAAATCCATTATATAAATGACTCCCTTTAATCTAAAGCAACTCTATAGCCTAAAATGCAAAGTATAGTCCATTCATTGGCTCACTTCTAAGCTAGCCGATAGATCCCATAATGTTTCTCACTTTTTGAATAAATGTGTAGCATTATAGTGGGATACAATATGTCACCAAGACTTTGAAGAATTGATGATGTATTTGGCTAACCTGTTAGTATCGATGCCACCTACACTAAGAACACCATTACTCCTTTACATATCTACAACAAAACACACATTGGGGGAGTTTTTGTTTTAGCATGATGAATGGGATGAAGAGCATGTAGTTTATTATTTAAGTAGGATAATTTTATCATATGAGAACAAATACATACCAATTGGTAAGGTTGGTTTAACAATGGGTTTGCTTCTTATAAATTGTGTCACTACTAAATAACAAGATCATTGTTATATCCAAGATTGATCATGTCAAATATTTATTATCTAAGGCAACTCTAACAAGTCATATGGACAAATGGTTAATGTTTATAAGTGAATTTGATGTTGAATATTAAAACTAGAAGGCCATTAAGGGGAAGCTATTATAGATCAACTAGCTAAAGCTCTTTTATTAGATACTACACCACTCATCATTAAATTCCCATGAGTTAACTTAGACCTTGGAGGTAACAAATATTTTATTCAACTAATAGATATTTTAATTTGATAGTTCATTCAAATATCATGGATCTAGAGTTAGTATCTTATTTGTCACACTATAGGGGGATCTGATTACCAAGGCATTCCAAATTGGATTTGACTACACCAGTAACATGGCCAAGTATTAAACACTCATAACAAGATTACATATCACCATATAGTGTAACATTCTATAGCTAATGGTATATGGTGATTCCTATTTGATCATTAATAAGAATATAAACTAATACCAAACTAGGGTTGACATGATTTTACCCTATAAAAGTATGGTCGATAAACTCAAGCCTCATTTTTTAATGATATAGTTTAAACAAATACCCAGGGATAATAATAGATTAGGGGATGTCATGGCAACCATTGGGTCCATGATAGTAGTAGATAGTAATGTTAGAGAGTATCAACTCCTTATTTTGAACCTATCATGAAACCAACATAATGCCTTTATTCATAAAGCTACTTGTTATACCTTACCTAGTAGTACACTCTATCATAAAGGCCATTATGGCATGCTCCTTCATTGTTTAACTTTAGGAGAATTAAAATTAGAACTGAAGGATGTACATGATGGAAGTTATGAGGTCCATACTAGTGGCATGGTCTATTTGAAGAAACTCCTTTGAACCAGATATAATTAGCCAATAATGGATATAGACACTTGTTAACATGTCAAGAGGTTTGATGCTTATTAATGACATAGTGTTTTCATCCATGCTCCTTCCTTACTAATCCAAGTAATCACTAAACCATGTCCATTTTATACATGGGTACTTGATCTCATAGGTAAATTTAATCCCACTTCCTTAGATGGCCACAATCATACTTTAACTTCTATGGAATATTTTACTAAGTAGATAGAGGTCATTCCCCTCATTTATATAACCAACAAGCACATTTACAAGTTAATTTATGATCACCTCATATTAAAATATGGAATTCCATCCACTAATATATCTAATAATGGTATACCATTTAAAAATAGATACATTAAATCCCTCTATACCAAATTCCATATTAAGCATAAAAGGTCTGCAACCTTTTATACTCAAGGCAATGGCCAAGGCGACGCATCAAACAAAACCATTGTTAATATTTTGAATTTTTTTTTATCAATGATGCTAGATATGATTAGTGTTTTTAATTATCATCAGCCTTGTGTGCTTAATATACTAATACCCACATGCTTATTAGAGCCACACCATACTCATTTTTTGCCTTTGAGGACATTGCCCCTATTGAGATTGAGTTGCCCACTTTGTGCATTTCTTTGTATAATATCATTGATGATGAGAAATATATATTTTACAAATTGAAATATTTGGAACTCTTGGATGAGAAAAGGTAATATGAATTAGATCATTTTTGGTCCTATCAAAATTGGCTTCACTACAACTATAACAAACATATTCTTCCTAAAGAATTTGAAGTTGGTGATTTAGTACTTAAATAAAATCAGAATAACACCAACATTGAGCATAAAAATAAATGTAAGTTTGAAGCCAATTGGATAAGTCCCTTTGTTATTAAAAAACATTATGGTTCTAGGGCACACACACTGGCTATACCAGATGGGTAAGAGATCATGGAGCCTATGAATATAATTCATTTTAAATTTTTCCAAGTTTAACAAATTTGAACCATTTTTTATGAGAGCCCTTACTTGGGGGAACCCATTTAGCATTGAACCATTCTTATTATTCCTCTTATTTTTTATTACCATCATGATCTTGATTATAACCAACAAGTGTATCATGTAGATTTAATGAACATTTATAAAAGCACTCTAGATTGAGCAACATCAACAACTTCTTTTGTAGACAAGTGTGTTACCTAATTTATAGTTCCTTAAGACACCCTCTAAGTGATTATTTCCACATTATATCACCACCATGTGTTATTCATATTCCTATCATGATGTTGTGTGGTATTTCCTATAACCTCAAGTTTTGTTATTGGTTTGGGGTAAATTACCATTGTAGTCAATCTAGATTTTGATTGAACGTCTACCTAAGGTGTGTTTTCCTTGAATATATGGTTAATTGTACATTTTTAAATATTACCTTAATTTAATCATTCTAAAAATCACAAAAACATTGGAAATACACAAAAAAACCCTAAAAAATAATAAATTTGAGAAAATTTGACTTTAAGTTTTCATGAGGGATATATAATCATAAAATATTCTAGGTGGGAACATATTATCACGTTTAAATCATTTCTACTCAACATTACCATTATTTCATTATATCTTCACATTTATAGGAGAACTAAATTGGTCTTAGGTCTAAATAGACTATGTAGGTAAAGCTTGGATGCAAGGGGCATCTTAAGTCATCTCAGTCACTCCCCATTTCTAATTTCATTCTCATTTTATTTTCCATTCCATTATGCTCTCACCTTTTTTATATAAACCCATGGCCTTATGCTCTAACCATTTTTGAGCAACCCATGGACTTCCACTCTCACCATTTTATGAGTAACCATTACCTTCTACTCTTGTTATTTTGTAATCCCTTCCTATTTTTCCTATACAAAGCATTTATCTATCTATTTGTCATGAATTTTCTTTTATCTCAAATCTTGGTGGAACTACATTGACTTGAGGTCCATATGGACTATATAGGTAGCACTCCATTTATAATTAGCTCAGTCACCCCTTTTCTCATGCCCTCACTATTTTGTGAGCATTTAAGACATGGTCTCACCATTTTTATAGTTATCATTCTCACACTTTTATCATTTTATGAGTAAAACATTATTCATATCTTAATCCTCTATTGAGTTGAGATGACAAAAGGTTAGAAAAAATTCAAAATACTCTAAAAGACCTAAAAATTAGAACAAGGCTTATAATCTCCATGAGAGATATAAAGCCACATAATCCTAAAAATTAGAAAAAGACTTAAAATATCTATGAGATATATAATTCTAAAAAAATTCAAAATCATTGTTTGTCCTAAATCCATTAATTATCCTTGATTTATCATTGAGCCACTCATTTTTGAAAGCATTGGGATGTGTCCTCCCCAAATCTTCCCTAATAGGATAGATTCAATTATTGGTTCCAATCATTTTAGTAACCTTGGGATGTGTTATTCACTTGCATTTATCCTTTTATGGGGGGCACTATTTTGTTATTAATATCATTGAGCCTATCTAGGGGATTTTGACTTGGTTAAAACAAAAAGATGCTTTCTATTACTTTTATTTTTAGTTTGTGTCTACTTGCTTGGTTATTTCATTATTTATTTCCTTGTGTTATTTCCTTGAATTAGTACATTATGTTAATGAGGTACTAATCATGGTTCTCTTGGTCATGAACTTCCACTTTATTCCATATATTGACATACATCAACATTATCATCCTAATTTTTAAAATTGGTATGTTGTTTCCATTTTTTATTGGATTAGGAGTTTGTCCTTATGCATAGTATGACCAGGTCATCATGGTGTTTTATATCATGATGGATATCATCACATGATACATTTAAAATAAAGTGCTTCAGTTTTATACATAAGTACACACTATGTTGGTTGTTACATCTTGATTTCACCTTAAGTATTATAACCTTTGAGTCTATGGATTATTATGGTTATCATTTGAGTATTATTTCTTTGACTTGAACTTTATGACATATACTAGTTATGGGATAGTTATGTGTTGATTAGTTTATATGATGGATTAATTATGTGACAATTATAATTTCTTATGTTGTACATTATGGATGTGCATTTTTTATTTATGCATCATTAATTTTTGATATATATGATGACTCAGACTAACTACCTACTTGTCATGAGGTGGAGGAAGAGCATTACTAGAGAGTATGCCATATATGGGATGATTTGGGGATGATATAGGAACTACTAGTAACCCAACACACCCCATAGTAGCATAACTTATTCAAATATTTATTTTATTTAGATAGTTAGTTTGTTTTTGAGTGATGATATACTTATGTTATGATCATGTTTCAGTTAATGCTTATGATGATTTGATTATGTGATATCATGTATGATTGTATTGCATATATTTACTCATACGATGTTATTTTATGATCATGTTTTTGATGTTTACACTAATTTGGTTATCTAAAATACTGACTAGTTTAAATGATATTTAGTAAATATCATTGTCTTGATTTGACATCTTTATGTATAAGAAATAATCAAAGCATTAGTATAAATCTATGATTATACAAAGAAAACAGTAAAATTATTATAAAATGTTTGTGTATGATGAAAGATTATAATGTTTAATATTATTCTATTTATGGTCAAAAGTTGATTATTGATTTCTCCATAGTCACATTGCTATTAAAAATTAAAATGTAGTTAACCTTTTCGAGTTAATGCCAATATTTGCATTATTATCCTATGAAATTAACCTTAAATAGATGGTTGAAATTCAATTGGAATTAGTCTTATGTTATAAATGTAATTAATAATTGGTTTGATTTATCTTTTAAAGAAATAATTACCTATTACATTTAAGTTAAGGAAATTTAACCATAATAATAATAATTCTAACTTAATATATAAGTCCAATTCGTGGATCATATTGAGATTTGAAGGTATAAAATCATCATTTATAATGAATTAATAGGAACTAAGTTAGTAATTAAACCTGTATTGAACACAAAGATTAAACATGCATAATTTATGGAAATAAATGAAGTTGAAGTTAAGTTGATGGTAATTGATTTTAAACTGAAATGGTAGAGAGATAGATTATGCATGGAAATTAAATACTTAAGGATGAGATTATATTAATAAAATAGGAGAATATGATTACAATGTGACATGATATGGGAAGGATGTAAGATTTGAGCATAGAGAGATAATAAAAAGGAAAAAGCAATTCAAGGAGAAGGAGCATGATCTTGGAAGAAATTACTGGTAGGTGGTGTAATTCCATTTCATGGTTGCTAGGCTTGGATGTTTTGTGTATGTTTTCTTTAATGGGTTTTCAAACCATGCCTCTAAAGGAAATTATGTGTCTTATTATGTTTCATATAAAATTCAAAATTGCATATATGGATAGGTTTATTTTATTATGAAAATCCATCACACCCATTTAGAGGTTGAGATGTGTATATAAGTCATTAATAGTTGGACATGTTTAGTATTGTATGGACCTATAGGAATCCATTGTGTGTGTTTAAGTTTATTAATTTTGTTTTTACAAGAGGGTTAATTTTATTTCTATGTATATAGGAGTATTTATATGTATATTGCATGCACACGTGCACGCACGCACACACACACACACACACACACACACACACACACACACACACACACACACACACACACGTATATGGATAGTTATATTCAATTTGTATAATGTTTATATGAATTGGGAAATTGGTTCAAGTCTTTTATGTTTGAGATTCTAAAACTAGTTAAGGAAGATCCTTCTTACATATGGTTTCTACCTATGTCATCTACATACCCTTTATACTATAACAAGTCAACTAAGATAAACTAGTGGCTGAGAAAATAAGTAAATACTTTGAAAGTGAACATAACATTTGATTGTGTTGAGATATGAATGTGTATAATATATAACTCTAATGTATAATTTATTGGTTGGATGTGCATGCATTATTTCTTGTGAAATAATTAAGTCTCCTGGTTGTGTAGTTGATTTAGCAATTATAAGTATGGATATGCATTTAAAGTATTTGTATTTTGTGTTTTTGTAATATAATGTAGAATGTGTAGTGTATATGTATATACATAGATAAACATGTATATATCCTAGGGATTTAATAGCTTGATGATATGGGAATGCTCTATGTACTCCATTTGGGAAAGAAATGGAAAATATATGAAGGAAAATATGTTTCCTCTTCATTCCAAATCAAAATTTGGGTAAAATTTTACTTTTTCCTTAGATTTCCATGTTTTGGTTTGAACTTGAGTTTATATATGTAAACACATCTTTGACACACTTTGTTTATTATAACTAGTCAATTAGGTCAAACTAGTGTTGGTATATGTGTTATGTTTTTGAGGTAAGCATTATAGAATGGATATGCACGTGTATATCTTGTCTAATGATTAAGTATTCTAGTTGTGCTTTGATTTTGTATTCATTTTGATAGGTAGTACATTATTTATCCACTTGTAAATGAGTCATGGACTATTAATTGAGTTAACTACTTATGAAGTGATATTTAGTATTTGATTGTGAATAATATATCTATTGTTATATGATTCTTTTAAACCAAGTTTTAAACATTTAAAATAGTATACATTAATCATATTTTAGTATACAAACATGTAAATGTATTTATATAATGTACAAGAGATACACTATAAATGTAATGAAAACCTTGTTACAAATTTGGAAACTAGTATACTATGTATAGTTGTATATAACTTGTTGTGTACAGTTAAACATTAGCTATATGGATTGGTTATAGGGATGCTTCTATTATTATATAAAGTTAGATATGGTATATATTTACTTATTATTAATACTTCAATGAATTCTTGAGATAATAATGAAATTATGAACTTGATATGATTCATGCCCTAATGGTATGATCTTTGGATAGTAATCATATATATTCATTATATTTTAAATATCATTATGTGTGAGATTCATTTAATGATTTGATGGACTGAATGCATAGTTATGATATTTCCCATAGTTATTAATAAGAATAATATGTTTGAATCATTATTTTATATATTATATTATATTTAACCAGTCTTGCATTAATAATGCCAAACAAGTAGTGAGATAGACTTTACTTACTTATTTAGCATCATGAATGCAAGATGAGGGTAATATGATCAAGTGGTGTGTATGAAATTGAAGATTCTTGGAAATCAATTAATATTTGAAAAATTTAGCCAAACTAATGTATGATGTTATCATTTCATATGTTTGATTTACATGTTTCTATGATATCATGTTAGAGCATATTTTATTTATGGTACACATCATGTAGTAGAAACCTTACATCACATGGGTATTAGCATGTCTCTCTAGATTCCCACATCATCACTATTTACCCATCCATGAAGGGAGGGTCATTCCTTGATGGGGGATTATGTGGGGGATCAATGGTCCACGATTGGTGTAGAAAAGGGCTCAGATGATGCTCTCCCTCCCCACTGTAGTACTTATTTGAAGACTACACTTGAGATTATCAGAGATACATGAGTTAGTTTGATGAATTGATATCCATGGAGCATAGTATCTAGTTATTGTATTAATTAATAATTCCTAATGTAAATTTAATTTTACTATTAGTTATAATTCAATAGTAGTAGTTGTATTACTATACCAATGATGGTTAGATTTTAAAGTGATTCCTTTCCTTGTAGTTATGTTATGTATATAAAAATATAATGATTGGAAATGTTATTATGCAATTTTTTAGATGTTTAATATGACTTGATAATATGAAAAATCACTAATTAGATTTTCATAGTGTAATATAATGAAAGAATAAATGTTGAGTAATTAATTTTAAAAAATATTACATTACTCTAGTACAATCCATGAGGGGTTGTTGCATGTGGTATCAGAGCTAAGGCTCAAAATGTAGGACTTAATGAGTCTACTAACATATTTCATATTATTCCTTGTAGATAAAATTAATAGTGGTGTGAGAAAGAGAATTAGGTGAGGGTACTTCAAATGTTAATGAAAATAACCTTCCAAATGATCCTAAATGATTTTCCACTAAATAAGCAACAAAGTTGGATCATATTATTATAGATATGAATGATACCAGGGATCAGATCACATATTTGAAACATGAAGTTCATGTCCATGGAGAGGAAGAACATCAAGAATAAATTAATGAGCATCCCATTGAGTAGGAAAACTAGAAGGATGCGATAGCTCAAGTAGCTATAGAATTATCTAGGGACATGAAGAAGGTGAGTCCACCTAAGTTTGATGGTACTTTCCCAGGTTACAAAGCTAAAGAATGGCTAATAGAGATAGAGAAGTATTTCTAGATTCAAAACTACAATGAGGTCACCAAATTAGTTTGGGGATCATACCGGTTGGTAGGTTAGGTAGATACATGGTGGACCAACAAAAAGTTAGAAATGAACCTTAATTAGACCACCACTACTTGGGATCAATTTGTGACATTGTTTAGGTTAATGGCTTCCATAGGTTTATTTTTATCAAAATATCACATATTTCCAATATCTAAAGTAGGGAGACCTGTCCATGAATGAGTATTGGGAGTAATTCACCAAATTTCTAAAGTATATACTTTAGTACCAAGAAAATGAGAGGTTCAGGATCTAGATGTTTATCATGGGATTAAAACCCTAGATTAGTGGTAAGGTAGATGTTCATGAACCTTCTACCATGGACCAGGTCTTTGAAAAGAAGTCAAGTAAGATCAAAATTTGAAGTCTCTTGCACAAGACATGGACAAGTTCAATATTTTTTTTGGAATTTATAAGATGAATTTAAATAAGAAATGGAAACAAATGAGTGGAGACTCTAAGAGTTAGTTTAATAAAGAGAATGCCAAATTAAATAGTGGATCAAGAAATAAAAATCTAGGGAATGGTTTCAAAGGTGGTTTCAAGGGAAACCCACAAACTATCAAGAGAGGACCACATGGGGGTTTTTTCATTTTTGAAGAATACCATTATGATCGTGAATTCACTCTAGACAAGTCAAAGAAAAAAGTTTATAATCCTTAGTAGGTCAATTTTTAGTAGTGTATTCATGCAACAATTGATAACTAGAAAAATGAATTTCAATCATCACCCATAGAGTTGTTAGGTATTTTGTTTGAACATCCTATTAGAGGTAAAATCAGTGAGGGGTTAAATTAGTGATCCCAAATAATACAACTTTAATTTAAATCTTTATAAACACTTAACCAGTTACCATAAGAATTCATGAAGCATACACATCATTCATAGCAAAGAACAAGAGAGATAATGCAAGATCAATAATATAACACAAGACATATGTGGGAAACCCTCTTAAGGGATAAAAACCACTATAAAATAAAATTTTAATACTATCTTATAATAAAAATAAAAACTATAGACCAACTAAAACTGATCAAGGAACTCTAATCCTTATCTAGTGAGACTACAATCTCACAAGGTATTACAATAGCTATCTAGCTAAGTTGAAACAAAAACCAAAATTTTAGTAAGTTTCACCTTTCAAGGAGGTTTTAATGCCCTTAGATGATGAGATACCATAAAAACACCTATGAACACATCCACCTATGAATTGATGTCTTCAACACCTAATAATGGACCTTTGATTATCACTCTTCACCTTTGTCATACGCAATATGCAAGAGAATTATTATTCCAAAAGAATTATGACCTAAAGGTCATAAAATATTCCTTAATTTGTTCTTATTTTCAACTCATTTATAGGGAAATATACCCCTCCTTCAATCCATAATTCACTCACACAAGCCTCTCTCAAATCTCTCCCAAGTCTCTCATTCCAAGTATAGAAACCATCATTTTTGGTTCCATTATTTATAGAGCATACATGATAATCAACAACTTGGTAAGCCATTAGGTATGCCTTATCCCTTAATTCATCTCTTAAAACAACACATGGTTTAAAAAAATATTCATAGGTTGGCCATAGCATCTATGGGTCACCCTTAAGCAACTACACCTTTTAATAAGGCCTTTGTAGCTCTTATAGGTCTCATGGAGACCTATTCACCAATTTAGCACATAAATGAACAAAAAAAGAACATAAAACCACTTTAAAATTAATGGACCCATCTTGTATGATCTATAGGTCACCATTAAGTGCCAACAACCAACAAATAACCTTTTAGCTTAAGCATAATTTGCTCAAACAACATTTTATGCACACAGTCATTATAAATGAACACATAGACACCTTCTAAACCATTTTTTATACTACATATTAATTTCAAACATTCATAATGCAAAAGAATCATCCTCATGGATTATAAAACACTTCCCAATATCTAATTTACCATGAAACATTAAAACAACATCTACACAAGCACAAACACATAACCAAATTTTAATATTAATATATTTGACTATACACATATTTAAATCTTAAAATAAGTTTCATTTTTTGTTCCATGGATTCCTCTTCATCTTTTATTTTTACATGATGGGTAAATTCATCCTTGATCAAAAGATATGGTCCAAAAACCACAAACTAGTTTTTCACTTATTAAATTTGAATATTTAAATGCAAATGGTCACATTTAAACTTCAAAAACATTTATCACGTATAAATTAATTGATTCTAAAATTAAATACACACCATAAATATTATTTTACAAATCTTGATCATTAACACATAGTCTGCCAATGCCAAATGTTAAACTTTAGTCACTTTGACTTCATCTTGTGCACCCTTACAATATTCACTAAATACGCACCGTCAATCTCTATAAATCAACCAAGTATTTAAATATAAATGATAACCATTTTATGTATCTTATAACTCTTGATATCATGAAACTTTTCACCCTTATGTGCCTTTTGAGTATTTTACTGTCATTCTATGTGCTTGTGCCACTTGGTAGCCTCACATGTAATGTTGACTTCATATGCACCATAGGATCAAGATGTAAAATTTAATGCACACATTGGATATTCTAGAGAAAATAACCTCATATTTAAATATGAATAAACATGATGGTCTCTGACCCATCACTATCTATAAGTACAACTTTGAAGATTTATATCTTGAGCTAGACAACACTTCAAGATCCCAAATTTTCAAGGTAAATTACTGACATTATAAAAAACATCTCCATGATATCCTTTGACCAATATTGAAAATTTTAATACCTGAAATAAATTCATAAACTTAATATTTCATCCATGTCTATATGATGGTTTGTGATGATCTAGAAAACATTAGAAACTACATGGGAAGCCAACTTTACCCTTGCATATATTTTGACGCATTTCAACACATGATCTAAAATTTAGAATAAATAAAATAGGCATAAAAATAAAAAAAAACCCATATGATCACATTATCTTAAAACATCCACATGTGTGAAATATTCCATCATCAAAATTCTTACTCGACTCTTCTTGCCACATTGCAAATTTAGCTATGGAAAAACACTGTCAAAATACCTAAGAGCCCAACTTTGTGATTTCATATCTTTGACTATCCTTAGGTGCATGAACTAAGACTTATAAAATATAAACTATGGAATAATATGATCACATAAATATGACCAAATCCCCTTAACTCATCCATATGTGGTAATGGTGATGTCATCAAATTGCATAATTAGATTTTCTGCCACTGGACCTAAAATGTCTAGATGAAAACTATGGACTACCAAATGAATTTCACTTATACACAGAAGCTATAAAATATTATAAAAAATTTTAGGGACATTTTTCACATTATAAATAATCTATACTCATCCTTGAACATCTCTAACCAAGCCAAAATAGAAGATTCACCAAACATACTACAAGCATAGTAGGACAAGAACATTGCACGCTTTATCATTTTCACATAGAATATAAAGGCACTTCATCTACTCACCTCTACACCTTCATGAAATCACCATGAAATCACTAAAAAATATCCAATAATCTACTTTTTCATTGATGTTAACAACCATCATATATAACAATGTATGGCTTACCTTCCTTCTCTATCTTCAAGCACTCTCACAATAGGAACTTTCTTACCTTTTGACACAATGATAAAGTGGGAACAAATTGATCATAAGGACCTAAAAATACTACAAACATCCTTTCTCTTTTTTGAGAAATAGATAAAAAAACACTCTTCTTCAAATTAGGCCTATTTAGCCTCCTTGTATCCCTACTTGGAACATGTAAAGCACACAGCTTTTATTAGACACATAGTCAAGACCTGAAACTTAAAATATAGATAATTATAATATGACCCCTCAATCACATCAATTTTCAATAATTATCTCAACTTTTTCAACATATGTCCTTCACAAACTAACTAGCTAATTATGCATCCATCTTGACAAAAACATGAATAATTTGAAAACCACAAACCTTAATATCTCTATGAATCTTGATTTGAAAACTAATTGGGCCTATTAAACTTATTTGGAAGCCTCAAACCTAAAATTATAAGGCAAACTAGTTTTATAGCATAGCCCAAAACCTTAGAATCTCATAACAAACAAAGTCAACAAACCTCCTTCTAGCCAACGCACAGCTCAAAAAATTCTTGTAAACTTGGAGACAACCATTACACACTTCTAAACCAAGATTTGAGATTTCACACCAATGCAAACCTTTACTTCCTATAATCCATTTTAGGGCTTAGATACTCTTAAGCACAAATTGGGAAACCCTAGTGTAAACATAAATCTCCAATTTCACATAAAAGATATTCAAAGCATGAAAAAACCTATAACACATCACAAAAAAGTGTACAAACTTTTATGAGCATCAAAATTTTATTAGCATTGCATAAATCTCATTAAGCCACCTAGAACCACCCATTTTGACCCTGTACTATAGCTCCTTCACAAACCTCTAGAGCAAACACACGAACTTATTGCTCACCCATAACCAAACACCTTATTTAATTATAATTATCATCTTGAGCATAAAAAAATTATTCTCCACTAAAATTATTCTCTTAATAATCATAGACAAAGACCTCCTTTATACCATAATGCTCTACCATGGTGTAAAACTAGGAGTTGCCCACAACTCCTCATATTCCTTCTCCTCCTTGGTCATCTAATACTTATAGTTATTATTTTTCTTATTTGGATTAATTTCAAAAAAATCCTCATCCACTACAACATTCTCCTTTTATTCTATGATTGGATTGACAATACATGGAGATAACACAGATTCATGACATACCTTTTCATCTAAAGAATCCATCTTGCATTTTGAAACTTTAATACTAGGCGCAAACAATTGATGTTATTTTCATGATACATGCTAAACAAAATAAAGATGTTTACTTGGATCCATTCATACCTTAGGACTAGCTTCAACCATCTCCTTGGTCTTCTCTTTGAGCTTAGTCTCTTCACTCTCAGCATGAGTATATAATGAGACCTCTTGGAACTCTTCAACCTTGAAAGCATTCTCCACTATGGAAAATAGATTACTTGGACATGTACTCTCATCATGAATCATACTTGTCACCTCTGGCTTCCATGAGTTGACTTACCTTCTTCATTGCACTCTAGGATCCTGATTAAACCTATTCTGACTTATAAGACTTCACTTGTAGAACCTAGAAATATGACCTCTCTATTCATAATTGTAGCACATCATACCTTTTGTAAGAAACATATCTTGCCTTACCTTATTTGGACAAAAAATTACAATATGTCTTATGTCATGAAAATTAAAGCACTCAACTCTATTCACACCTTTTGATTGATGAACCCCATCATAGTCCCATGTAAACTCATTTCTAATAGTTCACTTGTATTTTCTATCCCTATGACCAAATTGATTACATGTGTAATATTAACCATTGAATCTTGCATACCTCATGGCATTTGGTTGTTTCATTTTATTTATCTTTATTATGCCAGCACCTTCATTTCTTGTCTGATGATTTGTCTTCAAATTATGATTGTCCTAGTTAACATTAGTCTTTATCTTGTCTTGAGTTACATTATTTTATTCTTTGTCATATCCAAGACTAGTTATATCACTAGCATGATTTTTACCACTCAAAATATTATCTAGATCACATGAGGTCTTCTAAAATCTCATAAATGTCTTCACCTTACTAGATATCTTCTCTAACTCATATTTCAAAGACTCATTTTCATAAACATACCTTAAACATTCTTATTCTTTGAATCTTAAACTTGTAGACATATATTCCAACTTAGAATTAAGAAACATGATAGCACCTTCATGCTCTCTAGAGTCTTCAACTAATATTACATCAAACACACCAAATTGCTCTTCATAGTACTAGAGTTTAGAACTCATCTTCTTATTGATCTTATTATTAATCTTTATTTCTTCAAAAGAATTTATCAATAAAATCTCATAGTCCATCTCATGTTCATCATTATTTTCATCACTCTATGTAGACTCCTTTTGATGTGAGAAATTTCCTTCCTCATCCATAAATAGAGCTTCATCTTCAGTATGACCATCATCTTCATGATCATATTCTGAGTCACTATCTTCACTCTCATCTAATGAGCTGAAATCTTATTTTGTATAAAGACTCTTCTTGTTCTTGAAGTATTTATTCTTATTATTATAATTTTTGAATCTTTTCTTCCTATATGTATTTTTGTCTTCATCTTAGTCATCATCATGCTCTTCATTATCATTATTCTCATGCATATGAGGTTACTTATGAGTAAGATTTCCTATGTTTCCATAGTTGAAACATTTTAAGGGTAGTTTACCCTTATAATTACCTAAGCTTGTGTTTAATTTCATAGTAATCCAAGCAATTATTTCATCCTCATTAATGTTAGATATTTTATCCTCTTTGGGTTTCTTACCTTCAAAATTATTCTTAGGCTTCATCTCTATCTTGAATTTCACTTCCTTATTTGGTGGTATATCATCATTTACTCTCATCTCATATGTATTAAGGATGCCATGCAATTGATCCATATTCAACTGAGTAAGATCATGACTTTCTTTTATAGAAGATACTTTTAGATCAAACATGAGAGATAGAGACCTTAATACCTTTTGGACTATAGTATCCTCTTCAAGATTATCTCTAAGACC
The DNA here is from genome assembly GCA_037957365.1 of Torreya grandis. Taxonomy (NCBI): domain Eukaryota; kingdom Viridiplantae; phylum Streptophyta; class Pinopsida; order Cupressales; family Taxaceae; genus Torreya; species Torreya grandis. The sequence goes on along the minus strand of JARHVA010002581.1, from coordinate 1,941,131 downwards.
TTTGATGATGTTCACAATCTCATCAACGCTCTGTAAAAAGGATGCAACATAATATTCTTCCTTCATCTTAAGACTTTGAAATTGCCTTTTGTGAGTCTATAACTTAGAAATATTGACCTTTTAATCTCCCTCAAAAATGATCTACATTTTTTCCCATATTTATTTAGCATATTTACAATGGATTACCTTAGTTTTTTCAATCTCTAAAAGACCACAAGTAATAACATTCATGGCCTTGGAATTATTCTCAAATAACTCCTTATTTGTAGCACTAGATGGAGGAGTAATAGGAAAAACATAACCATCTATAATAGATTGCCATATATCAAACCCTATTGACATAATGTATCTCCTCATCCTTGTACTCCAAAAAACATAATTGGATCTATTGAACATTGATGCTTACTTATTAGAGAAACCTCCTTGATGACTACCCATATTGTACCTTAGATCACCTTCAAGATATTATACCTCACTCTGATACCAATTTTTAGAGATATAATCACTAAGAGAGGGGTGAGTTAGTCAGCCTAGATAATCCAACTTAAATTTCAATATTTACAAACACTTAACTAGTTACCACAAGCATTCAAGAAGCATGCACATCATTCATATCAAAGAGCAAGAGAGACACTACAAGATCAATCACATAACACAAGACATATGTGAGAAACCCTCTTGGGGGAGAAAACCCACTGGAACATATAATTGGACTAGTATCCTATAATAAAAAGAACCAACTTAGACTAGATGCAATTGATCAATGAACTATAATCCCTATTTAATGAGATTACAATCTGACAAGGTGCTACAACACTTGTCTAGCTGAGCTACAATAACAACCAAACTTTTAACAAGTTTCACCTTGTAAGGACATTGAAACCCCCTTATATGATAAGATAACACAATAAAACCTATGAGCACATCCACCTATGAATTGATGTCTTCAACACTTGTTGATGGACCTCTGATTATCATGCTACACCTTCACTCATACTCAATCTACAAAATCATTATTCTACCAACAAAATTATGACCTATAGGTCATAAAAATAGTGTTAAATATATTATACTCTTCAAATAATACATGAGGAACTCTACCCCTCCTTAAATATATAATTAACAAATACAATCCTCTCTCAAATCTCTCCCAAGTCTCTCACTCCAAGTCTAGAAATCATCATCTTTAGTTTCACTATTTATATATCATACATGATAATCAACACCTTGGTCAGCCATTAGGCATGCCTTATCCATTAAGGCATCTCTTACAATATTACATGGATCAAAATAATCTTCATAGGTCATCCATGTCATCTATGGGTCACCCTTAAGAAGCTACACCTTTTAATAAGGCCTTTGTAGCTCTTATAGGTCTCATGGAGACCTATTCACCCATTTAACACACCAATGAACAAAATAAGAATATAGAACCACTTAAATATGCATGGAACCATACCATATGATCTATATGTACCCTTTAAGTTCCAAAAACTGATAAATAATCCTTTTACTTAAGCATAATTGGCTCAAATAACATTATGTGCACACATTCACTATAAACAAATACATAGTCACCCTCTAAACCATTGTTCATACTACATACAAATTTCAAATGTTAATATTACATAAATATCATCCTCGTGGAGTCCAAAGCAATCCCCAGTAGCTAATTTAACATGAAACACTGAAAAAACATCTACATAATCTCACTTACTCTTCTTGAGTCGCTTGCAGAACAAGCATAAACACATAGTCAAATTTGAATCTTAATATATTTGACTTTACACACTTCCAAATCTTAAAATTAGGTTCATTAGCTATGCCATGGAGTCCTCTTTATCTTTTCTTATATCATGGGTAAATTCATCCTTGATCAAAATATATATGGTCCAAAAACCATAGACTTGTTTTTCCCTTATTAAATTTGAATATTCAAATGCAAACGGTCATAGTTAAACCTTGAACACTCTGCTCACATCTCGAGTCCTCACATTTAAGATTAAATAAAGGCCATCAATATTATTTTATTAATCTTAACCTTTAACACATATACACTAATGTGAAGCATTAAACTTCAATCACTTTGACTTCATCTCATACACCCTTACAATATTGACTAAATTGCATCATCGATCTTTGCAGATCAACCAGGTCTTTAACTAGAAACACTCACCATTAGATCTAGCTCAAAACTCCCAATATCATGACACTTGGCACCCTCACATGCCTTCTAATTATTTTATTATAATTACATGCGCTTGTTCCACTTGGTATCCTCTCACATAATGTTGACATGTTGACTTCATATGCACCACAGGATCAAGATATGTGATTTAATGTGCACCATTGGATATTCTAGACCAAATTAACTCATTATTCAATGTGAATAAACTTGATGGTCTCTGACCCATCACTATCTATAAGTGAAACTTTGAATATTTATATCCTATGTTAGACAACACTTCAAGACCCCAAATTTTTAATGTAGATTCTTGACATTATAGAAAACATCTCCATGATATCCTATGACCAATATGGACCTTTCATGTAAATAAAATAGATTCAAAAACTTAATATTGCATCCATATCTTTATGATGGTTTTTGATGGTCTAGAAAAAATTACAAACTACCTAAGAAGCTAACTTTACCCTTGCATATCATTTGATGAACTTTGGTGCACGATATAAAATTTAGCATAAATTAACTAGGCATAAAACTGAACAAACGCATATGATCACCTCCTCTTGAAAAATTCACATGTGTGAGATATTCCATCATCAAAATTATTAGTCAAATCTTCTACATTGCAAATTTGGCTAAGTATGGGAAAACACTATCAAAGTGCCTAGGATCCCAACTTTGTACTTGCATATCTTTGACTACGCTTAGGTCCATGACCTAAGATTTAGAACATAGAAAATAGGTAATAATGTGATAATAACCATATGAATAACTCCATTTTAATTATCAACACATGGTAATGGATATGTCATTAAACTACCTACTCAAAATTTATACCATTGGACCCAAAATGTCTAGATGAAAACTATGGACTACTAGATGAATTCCACTTATGCACACAAGCTCTCAAAGCTTAGAAAATATTTTAAGGAATTTTTACACATGACCAATACTCCATACTCATACTTTAACATCTATAACCAAGCTAAAATAGAATATCAACCAAGCATACTAAGATAAACACATTGCACACTTTGTCATTATCACATAAACTATCAAGGCATTTCATCCACTCACCTGAACACATTCATGAAATCACCATGACATCATTGATAACTCTCCAAAACATCCAATTTCTATTTACATAGATATAGTGGCAACTAAATGTTTTATAGCTCCTAGAATGCATAGTAAGTTTTTAATAAGAGTTGGAGTCATGGCAAATGCATGATTAATACAATATGGGAATGACCCAAAAGTCATGGTTGACAAGCGTTTATTTGAATTAGAGATTACATCAACCAAATTAATAATACTAGTTGATCTATTTGTAGCACCACTAGGATCATATGATGTGATCTTAGGAGTTAACTAGCTTGAAAAATAGAAGGCCAAGGTTGACTACTACTTGAAGAAGGTTGAGTGCTTAGATGATTTTGGAAATCAGAAAAATTCAAAGTGAGAAAAGAGAGTTGAGGATCAAGCATATTTATGAAATTCAACTCAAGAGGGTTTAGTGAAAAGGGTGCCAATTATTTATCCTCGAGATAAATGAAAGGGAGGAACCTAAGTAATCATGCCTCTAAGATTACCCACTTCTTAGATATTTTCATGATGTGTTTCTATAAGAATTACCAGGATTTCCTCTTAAATGTGAGTTTTATTTCTATATTGATGCCATACCTAGATTGAAACCACATTCTAAGGTACCATACAATATGACAACCATTGAGTTAGTTGAATTGAACATTCAACTCCAAGAATTATCATCAAAGGGGTTGATCAGGCATAATATGTCTCTATGGGGTGCACTAGTTGTCTTTGTCAAGAACAAGGATGATATTCTTTGAATTTTAATTGATTATAGTATGTTAAACAAATAAATTATCAAAAACAAGTATCCACTATCTCATATAGATGATCTTTTTTATCAAATTCAAGGACCAATAGTCTTTTCTAAGATCTATGTTAGAATAGAATACCATTTGTTGAGGATTTAGGATGAGGATATTCCAAAGACAACTTTTAGAACTCACTATGGGCATTATGAGTTCTCAGTGTTACCCTTTAGGTTGACTAATGAATGGACAACATTCATGAATCTCATGAATAGTGTGTTCAGAGATTATCTAGATCACTTTGTGTTGGTATTTTTATGACATTCTTATATATTCTAAGAATGAGGAGGAGTATCTTCAACATTTAGAACTAGTTATTCAATGGTTATAGAGCCATAAGCTATACGGGAAGTTGTCTAAGTGCATATTTTTCTAGGATAGAGTTGAATATCTAAGACAGTATTTTTATAGACAATATTTTTGTAGATCTAGCTAAGATAAGAGCCATTATGGAGTGGTTAACACCAAGAAATGTGCATGAGGTAAGAAGTTTCATGGGATTAGTAGGCTATTACAAGAAGTTCATTCTAAATTTTTCCAAGATAACTAATCCAATTACCTCCTTATAATGGAAGAACAAAAGATTTGTCTAGTCATAAAAATGTGAATTAGGTTTACAAGAATTGAAAATAAGACTTACTTCAGCACAAGTGTTAAGAATTCATAACCCTAATGGTCAATTTCAATTATCACAAATGTGTTGAGAGAGGGAGTAGGAGGAGTCCTTATGTAAGATGGTGTAGTAGTGGTTTATGAATCACGGGAGTTGAAACCTTATGAGGTGATTTACACCCCTCATGATCTTAAACTTGTAGTAATTATGCATGCCTTTTAAGTCTAGTGAAATTATTTGTTTGGAAAAATATTTGATCTCTAAACTGGTAAATTGGGACTCAAGTATATTTTCACTAAACAAAATTTGAATCCTCATCAGATGCACTGATTAGAGTTTTTTTTTGACTATGACTTTGATATCAATTACATTAAGGTAAAGAGAACAGAGTAACTGAGACCTTGAGTTATATAAGGTGCATATAAGCCATGGTTACTATCAAAAGTAATTTTAGGGATTGTGTGATTGAGTTTTCAATAGGACACAAATTATATGATTAGGTTAGAAAATCATTGTCTAAGAATGCTCAAAATCCTTAATATAAATGATTTAGTTTTTTGAGTGATGGATTTTGTGTTACAATGGAAGGATGTATATGTGAGATCATGATAATATATGGATTATAGTGCTAAAACAATTACATAATGTTCCATATTCAAGACATCCATGAGTTACCAAGCTCATGGCAGAGCTTAGACCTCTATATTTCTAGAAGGGAATAAAGAAATATGTGATAGACTATGTGTCACATTATATAGAATGTTAGTGAGTGAAAGATGAGCATGTGTACCTAGTTGGATTATTATATCCACATGATATACTAGAGTGGAAGATGTAGGAGATTAGTATATATTTTGTCCAAGGTTTACCAATGTCATGAAGTAAGCATGATATGATCTTGGTAGTTATTTCCAAATTAACCAAGGTGGCTCATTTTATAACAAGAAATTTGATAGATGATGCACCTACTCTTATGAAATGGTTCATAAAGGAAAATTTCATTTTGGATTATGATCTAGAGATGACTTCTAGGTTTTGGGTAAATTTAAACTTTGCTTTGTGTATGTAGCTAAACTTCAACACTGCATATCACCTAGACACTAATGTTTAGACTGAGTGAGTTAATCAAGTGTTAGACGATCTTCTTCATATGAATTTCATGAATCAAAAATATAAGTGGGAATATTATCTTCCATTGGTTGAGTAACTCATACTAATTATCTTTGAAGATGGCACCATTTGAGGCCTTGTATGGAAGAAGATGTAGGACACCCATCAAAGGGGATAGGTTATAGGATTAAGAAGTCTTTGGGCTTGAGATGCTTTCAAAAATGGAAGAACAAGTTAGATTAATTAGGCAAAGAAAAGTTAAGGCCAATGATATATAGAAGATTTATGTTGACTTGAAGAGGATAGATAGGTAGTTTTGTGTAGGTGATAAAGTGTTCTTATCGGTTAAGTCATAAAAAAGCTTAATTAAATTTAGGAAGTTAGTGAAACTATCTAAAAAATATGTAAGACCCTTCATGGTGTTAAAAGTGGTCAATCCTATAGTGTATAAGCTTACATTTCCACCAGGCCTAGCTCTATTGCATAATGTTTTCCATGTATCTTATCTTAAAAAATATATAGTTGATCCTTTGCATGTACTAGATTGGAATGCTTTTTAGTTTCTAGATCCTAGCATGGTCATGGTAGAACCAATTAGAATAATTGACACTTGAAAAATTCATTTGCATAATATATAAGTGTAACAGTGCAAGGTCTTATGGGACCAATACTCTGAGGATAGTGTTACTTGGTAGGACTATGATGAGTTATTCAATATATTTCCATATTTGTTTGCACGATTTGATATTAGATACTATGTTTTTATATTTTTAAACTCTATTTGTTATTTCGAACCATTATTTGAATATATGTCATTAGGATGATGACTAGTTTTAGGGGGGAAGGATGTTAGATCCCTAATTCACCCTAAGTATTATAACCTTTGAATCTATGGATTATTATGGCTATCATTTGATTGTTATTGATTTTATTTGAACTTTATGAAATATAAAAGTTTTAGGATAGTTATATGGTGATTATCTTACATGATGGATTAATCTTGAGATATCTGTACTTTCTTATGCTAGACATTATGGATTTATATTTTTTAGTTATGCATCATTATTTTTTGATATATAGGATGGTCAATACTAAATACCTACTTGTTTTGAGGTAGATCCAAGATTTATTCTTCTCTTAGATCATAATGGAGGGAGAGCATCATCAAAGAGGATGGCATAAATGAGATGATTGGGGGATGATAGAGGATCTACTAGTAACCCAACACACACCACAATAGAATAACTTGTTTAAACTCTTTGTTTGATGTCAGGATGCGAAACACCAGAAGCATACAGTTGATTACCAAACCAAGCAACTTAATATGTGGAAATTAACCAGAATCACAAGTAACTAGAATTCAGAATAACACATGATATGAGAGACAATACACAACTTGCATTAATACTTATACAGAAAATAATACAATAAAGAAGATGCCACTTCTTCTCCACCACCTCTTCAGAGGCAAGCCACACCTCAAGTGAACAGTAATTCTCTCCTCAAAGCTCTCTCTCTTAGGTCCCAACACACAACTCAAATACAGAGTTGGTGTTCACCTCCCGTGCTACACGCACACCACAAGTGCTCCATGCACTCCACAAGTACTCAAAGTACTTCAAGTAGATCTCCCATGAACCTGCAACAACCTGTAATTCAACAGACCATACTTATGGAAGGAACTCCCTTGCCTTCCTCTTTGCCCTATTCAAGTACACACCTATACTCCAAGTAGATCCTACCTGATATTGCTCCCTGTTGTGTTGCTATCCTATCTGATCTTGCACACCTACAAATCAACCTGGTTCTGCACACCTGTGAACCTTGACCTTACACACACATACACCTGCAGATCAATGATCTTACTTACCATGTAGATCTCCTATATAGGCCATGCACCTATGACCAAGATCCTACAGACCTAAAGAATCTTGCTGACTCTCCAAAACCAGCACCCACCTTGGTACTACTATGGAACTAGGAGGAACACCCTTGCTCACCTCACACACAGAAGGAGCTAACTTTGCTCAACTCAAACTAGAACACTTTTCCAATACAACCATGAGTCTATTATATAGATCTCATCCAAACAATGATTAGACATCTAATTACAATAATTAGATCCATAGCTCTCAGTCTAAAAATAGCTCTAATCATGCAAACACTTGGTTCGTTAGCTAACTACCCATAATAAACGCAGTCCAAACCACACAGGTGACTGACGTCGGTCCCTGTCTACCTGGGGGTCGCTGACGCTGGCCGATCTCTGACCGACGTCAGTTGCTTCTTGTCTCCTACCTACCGACATCGGTTGGCCAGACCAATGCCAAAGACAGTGACACTCTACAACTCATCCTGCAACCTCCTCCATGTCTATATCAGTGAAGCTTTTAGCTCCACAACCTAACAATCTCCTGCTTGGAGATAAACAACTGCACTGTACCTATACCTATACTCCATCTAATCTATTTCCTGGTTTGTATCCCTCTTCAAGCTCAATCTTGAAGACAACCCACCACACAACATGTGATGTACCTCCTGTCATCCGAGTACCCTGCCACATCCAAACCTACAAACACATGTAGTGAAGTCCTAACCCTGCATGTATACCTATTGTTGGTCCCTCTCAGATACCTGAGAACACACTTCCCCAAATTGGCTCCTAACTCTCTGACAACTCCCACTACATGGGAATACTCAGGTCTATACTAGACCTCATGTGATTTCAGACACTGTACCTGTCCAGCCCTTAGTGTGCTCTGGCTCTGCATTCTGAACCTCGCCAACACCTATTTCACATCAGCTCCCACTGGAGACAAAATCAACCTATGATCTCCATGTCTCCCATGTCAAAGAATTTTGCTACTCCAAACTCCTCATGAAATGCCACTGAACTAACCTTACCCTTAGCTCAGCAAAACCCTGTATGTACAATCCTGCTAGCAAAACATACCATCCACATACAGCAACAGAATGATGTTGCAATCATCATCCACCTGGTAAGACAAACCACAGTGGTTACCCTGACATTGACTGAAGCCATGCTTCATCCTCCACCTGTCAAAACCTGTACCACTGTCCTGCAGCTCCTCAAGACCATATGACCTGGTCTTCCATCTCACGTATCTGTTCTCTCTATTCTTCAACTAAGGTATCCATTCCTCTCTGTGCTTTCTTCCCACTGGCAACACTACCAAATCTCTGCTTGGTTCTGCAATATATCCATGCCATGCTCCCACCTGTTTCCTGGATCCTTCTTGCTCTACAATCAGCAATGAGTATAAAGAAGAGGAACAACGAATTTGAGGGCCTACTTACATCTTCAGTCCTCTGTATGGGTGTTTGGGACTCTTTGACAGCTCGCTGTCCACCCAAAATCTATTACAGTGACCGACCTCAGTCACTCCACAGTCTGCATCCGACCGATGTCGGTTCCCATGCGTCTGTCCCTGACTACCGACCCTACCGACGTCAGTGTCCCTGTTGTCGACGTCAGTCCTCCTGACCAACATCGATCTTACCTACTGTCGATGTCGATCCTCTTGACTGACATCGGTCTTACTCTGCCTGACATCACCGGCTTCAGTCTGCACATGACTGACATCGGCACCTGTCTATTCGACGCTGGTTCCTCCTGACAGATGCTAGTACCTGTGTTTGCCTATGAGTGATGAATTTTTACCTGCGAGCTCCTTTGAATCAAAACCCATGTCCAAACTACTCTGCTCAGAAGTATCCAGCACCATCCATTGGTTTCTGTCTGTAATCTCCTCCAAGTACACCAAGGCTTTCTAGTTCTTAAGCCTATCAAATATATCTATCTTCCACTTAAGAACATGCATCGCCTTCCTACTCATGTGACCAAGCCTACAAAGCCACGTCTTTGCAACAGAAGAAGAATCAGTAATATAAACAAGTAGATAAAGAGTACCTATTTTATTACCACCAGCTAATTCAAGTGCATCCGCTGTGAGAGTTCTTGTGCATCTCTCATCACCCAATCTTTCTGAATAAATTAGCCATATCTCCAAACCTGGGACCTGCATGACCTTCATCAACACCTATGTGTTGGCCACCTGCAATTTTAGCTTCACTTCCCCTTTGCCAATTCTTTGGCAAGGCTCACCAGCTCCTCTACCTGGGGCTGCATGGAAAGAGGCAACCGAATCCTTTATCCAAGATTCAACTTTATCCAAGAAACCTCCCAAAGCATCCTGTGCCACATAACCTGCAACATCTGCTTCTTCAGTTCCTTCATGTTGATCTGCTACCAACCAACAATAATCTTTTACCTGCTCTTTCTTTCCATGGGACCGTAAGTGACCATCTATGCTTTTCAACTCCTCCATTCTTAGCTTACTTTGATCTGTTGTTGCTCTACTCCCACTCAATTAGAAACCCATGAGAGTGCATTGTAACCAAACACAAAACCTGCTTCCTGCAACCTTAGCTCTGATACCACTTGTCAGTGGTATCAAGCTATGAGCCAACAACATTGCTCTGATACCACTTGTCAGTGGTATCAAGCTATGAGCCAACAACCTTGCTCTGATACCACTTGTCAGGATGCGAAACACCAAAAGCATACAGTTGATTACCAAACCAAGCAACTTAATATGCAAAAATTAACTAGAATCACAAGTAACTAGAATTCAGAATAACACATGATATGAGAGACAATACACAACTTGTATTAATACTTATATAGAAAAGAATACAATAAAGAAGATGCCACTTCTTCTCCACCACCTCTTCAGAGGCTTGCCACACCTCAAGTGAACAATAATTCTCTCCTCAAAGCTCTCTCTCTCAAGTCCCAACACACAACTCAAATACAGAGTTAGTGTTCACCTCCTGTGCTCCACGCACACCACAAGTGCTCCACGCACTCCACAAGTACTCAAAGTACTTCAAGTAGATCTCCCATGAACCTGCAACAACCTGCAATTCAACAGACCATACTTATGGAAGGAACTCCCTTGCCTTCCTCTTTGCCCTATCTGAGTACACACCTGTACTCCAAGTAGATCCTGCCTGATACTGCTCCCTATTGTGTTGCTGTCTTATCTGATCTTACACACCTGCAAATCAACTTGGTTCTGCACACCTGTGAACCTTGACCTTGCACACACATACACCTACAGATCAACGATCTTACTTACCATGTAGATCTCCTATATAGGCCATGCACCTGTGACCAAGATCCTACACACCTGAAGAATCTTGCTGACTCTCCAAAACCAGTACCCACCTTGGTACTACTGTGGAACTAGGAGGAACACCCTTGCTCACCTCACACACAAAAGGAGCTAACTTTGCTCAACTCAAACTAGAACACTTTTCCAATACAACCATGAGTCTATTATATAGATCTCATCCAAACAATGATTAGACATCTAATTACAATAATTAGATCCACAGCTCTCGGTCTAAAAATAGCTCTAATCATGCAAACACTTGGTTTGTTATCTAACTACCCGTAATAAATGCATTCCAAACCACACAGGTGACCGACGTTGGTCCCTGTCCGCCTGGGGGTCGCCGACGCCAGCCGATCTCTGATTGACGTCGGTTGCTTCCTGTCTCCTACCTGCCGACGTCGGTTGGCCAGACCAATGCCAAAGACAGTGACACTCTACAACTCATCCTGCAACCTCCTCCATGTCTGCATCAGTGAAGCTTTTAGCTCCACAACCTAACATTTGATTTAGATAGTATGTTTTTGAGTGTTGATATACTTATGTTATGATCATGTTTTAGTTGATGCTTATGATGATCTGATTGTGTGATCTAATGTATGACTATAGTACATAGATTTATTCATAAAATATTATTTTATGATCATTTTGTTGATGCTTACACGAATTTGGTTGTCTAATATAGTGACTACTTTAAATGATATTTGATAAATATCATTGTCTTGATTTGATCTTTTTATGTATAATAAATAGTCAAAGCATTAGTATAAATCTATGATTAGATAATGATAATGCTAGCATTATTATAACATTTATTTTTGTTATGAAATATTATAATGTTCAATAGAATTCTATTTGTGGTTAAAATCTAGTTATTGATTTCTTCATAGCCACATTGCTATTCAAAATTAAAATTTAGTTATTTTTTTTGAGTTAATGCCAATAGTTGCATTGTTATCCTATGAAATTAACCTTAGCTATAGGATTAAAATGCAAGTGGCATTAGTCTTATGTTATAAATGGAATTATTACTTGGTTTGATTTATATTTTAAAGAGATAATTACATGTTTAATTTAATTTAAATAAATTTGACTATAATAATAATGCTAACTTAAGAGTTACGTCCAACGCATGGATCACATTGAGATTTGAAGGTATAAAACCATCATTTTATAATGACTTAAGAGGACCTAAGTTGATAGTTAACTCATTATGAAAATAAATGAAGCTCAAGTTAAGTCAATGGTAATTGATTTTAAACTAAACTAATAGAGAAGTGGATTATGCATAGAAATTAAATCCTTAAGGATGAGATTATATTAAGAGAATAGGAGAATATTATGGTGGTAAAACACAATACAGGAAGGAAGAAGGAGGTGAGTAGAGAGATAGAATAGAAAATAAAAAACCATTCAAGGAGAAGGAGAATGTTCTTGGAGGAAATTAGAAGTAGATGGTGTAATTCCATTTCATGGTTGCAAGGATTGGAAATTTTTTATATGTTTTCTTAAATGGGTTTTTAAACCATGCCTCTAAAAGAAATTCTATGTGTTATTATGTTCCATATAAACCTAAAATTTTCATATATTAATAGGGGTTATTTTATTATGAAAATTCATCACACCCATTTCAAGGTTAGGCTATGTATATAATTCATTAATAGTTAGATGGGTTGAGTATTTTATGGTACTATAGGAATGGACTATGTGTGTTTAAGTTGATTTCTTTAATTATTTGCAAGAGGGTTAAAAATAATCTATGTATACAAGAGTGTGTATATATATATATATATATATATATATATTCAATTTGTATAATTTTTATATGAATTAAGAAATAGGTTCAAGTCTTTTATGTTTGAGATCATGTAACTGGTTAAGGAATATCTTTCTTACATATGGATTCTAATTGTGTCAACTGCATACCCTTTATACCATAACAAGTCAACTAAGATAAACTAGTGGCTGAGCAAATAGGTAAATACTTAGGAGGTGAACATATCATTTGACTATGTCAATCTATGACTCTTTATAAGATATAACTTTGAGGTTTATTTTGTTGGTTGGTTATGCATGCATTATTTCCTATGAAATAATTAATTCTCCTAGCTGTGTAGTCAATTTAGCAATTATAAGTATGGATATGCATATAATGTATTTTTATTTTGTGTTTTTGTAATACAATGTAGACTATACAATGTGCGCGCGCGCGCGCGTGTGTGTGTGTGTGTGTGTGTGTGTGTGTGTGTGTGTGTGTGTGTGTGTGTGTGTGTGTGTGTGTGTGTGTGTGTGTGTAGTTATAATAAATAGAGTGTGCATAAGATGAGTTTACATATATAAACTTGAGTTCAAACCACAATATGGAAATATAAGGCAAAAATAAAGTTCCAACCAATATATGATTTTCATTAAAGAGGAAATGTAGTTTACTTCATAAATTTTCCATTTCTTTCCTAAAATAAGTATATAGAGCATTCCCATATCGTCAGGATATTAACTCCCTAGGATATATATATCCTAGGGAGTTAATATCCTGATGATATGGGAATGCTCTATATACTTAATTCAGGAAAGAAATGGAAAATTTATGAAGTAAACTACATTTCGTCTTTAATGAAAATCAAATATTGGGTGGAAATTTATTTTTGCCTTATATTTCCATATTGTGGTATGAAATCAAGTTTATATATTTAAACTCATCTTATGCACACTCTATTTATTATAACTAGTCAACTAGGTCAAACCAGTGTTGGTATATGTGTTATGTTTTTGAGGTAAGCATTGTAGAATGAGTATGCATGCATATGCCTTATCCAATGATTACTAATGGTAGTAGTGATTTGATTTAGTAATTATGGTGATAGGTTTTTTATGATTTATCCACTTGTAAAAGAGTCATGAACTTTTAGTTGAGTAAACTAATAATGAAGTGAAGTTTAGTATTTTAATGTTAATAATATATCTATTGTTATATGATTCTTTTAAACATTAAACATAGTATACATTTATGGTAGTTTAGTATCTAAACTTGTAAAAGTATGTATATAATATACAAGAGATACAATATAAATAGAATGATAAATCCTATTACAACTCTAGAAACTAGTATATTATGTATGTTTCTATACAACTTGTTATGTTCAATTGAACATTACCTATACAGATTGGCTATAGGGATGCTTGGATTATTGTATAAAGTTAATTATGGTATATATATACTTGTGATTAATATTTCAATTAATTCTTATGATATCTAGGAAATTGTGAACTTGATATGATTCATACCCTAATTGTATGATCTTTATATAGCAATCAGATATATTAATTATATTTTAAATATCATTATGTGTGAGATTCATTTAATGCATTTGATAAACTAAATACATAGTTATGATTAGTTCCTGTACTTATCATTTTTTCATATCTATTAATAGGAATAGTTTATTTAAATCATTGGTTTATATACTATGCTATAATTTACCAGTCTTGGATTGATAATGCCAAATAACTAGTGAGACGGACTTCCCTAGCTTAGTTAGCATTATAAATTCAAGATGAGGGTAATTTAATCAACTAGTGTGTATGAAATTGATCAATCCTAGATATCAATTGATATTTGAAAGCATTGGCTAGAGTAATGTTAGATAGACATTATCATTTCATATGTTTGATTTATGTGTTTGTACGATATCATGTTAAAATGTATTTTATTTATGGTACACATCATGTAGTATAAATATTATAGTACATTGGTACTATCATGTCTCTTTGGATTCCAACACCATCACTATCTACCCATACATGAAGGGAGGGAAATTTATTGATGGAGGATTATGTGGGCCATCAATGGTCTATGGTTGGTGTGGAAAAGTGCTTGAATGATGCTCTCCCTCTCCACTACAGTAATTACATGGAGACTATACTTGATATTATCAGAAATACATGAGTCATTTTGATGACTCAAGCTCCATGGAGCATAGTATCTATTTATTTTATTAAGAGAACATGCCTAATGGAAATGTAATTTCACTATTATTTATACTTTAATAGTAGTACTTGTAATATTATACCTATCATGGATGGAATTTAAAGTGATTAGTTCCCTTGCAGTTATGTTATGTACATAAAAAGCTAGTGATTGAAACTATTATTGTGTAAGTTTTCATATGCTTAATATTCTTTGGTAATATGAAAAATCACTAATTATATTCTCATGGTGTAATATAATGAAAGAATAAATGTTGAATAGTTAATTTGAAAAAAAATTACTACATTATTCTAGTACAATCCATGAGGGGTTGTTACACTAGTAGTATATCCCCTTGAAAAGATCATTCATTATATAATCAAATCATTTAAATCATCTTTGACTGCATCACATTGTCATATTTTCCTTGATCAAATCAACACAATTGAACATTATCAATGTATATGTTCATCAAGACATACATCTCCAAATGAGCATGTAGCAAAAGAGTCATACACATTAGTTTATCATCTATTCTATTCTTCCTCGTCCATTTTCTCCCATATTGGGAAAATTACATTGTCCTAAGGTTCATTTGGACTATGTACATAACACCCAGTATGGACCAGGTTCTAAGGTCAGCTTAGCCACCCTTGTTTTATTCTTATTAACATGCTTATTGCTCTGAACCAATCTCATTATTCTTTGACCATTTTTGTGTTCTTCCAATAATTTATTTCATTACCTTTGGGAATTATTTTTTTCTTAATATTTTAGATTATTTATTATTTTAAAAATCAATCTATAATTGCACCTACATTTATGCCTTTCATATCATATTTAATATGTGAAAACTAATTATATCCCTAAGCTATGCTTGCCAATCTATAAAATCAATTATACTAATAAATGATCACAACCAACCTATTGGGGCAAATAATTTAATTAAATAATCAAATCCACCCTACTGGGGTAAATCATTAGTTAATTAATTTATTTTTCTTCTAATTCTAAGATTAGTATATTTTATCTTCTTTGGGAAAATCAAAGTGTGCAACTTGTTTTGGGATTGATCATTCCCTAATCCCATAACTTTTTCCCTATTTGGGGTATGTCAAAGTGTTTTACTTATTTTTTGATGCATACTTATTACAACCTCCTACCTTGGGGCCAATTTAATTATATTATTATTCAACATTGTAAATCAATACATGCAAGTATTGGCTCATATGGATTAATCTCATCCATGAGTAAATTTCACTTTTATTATTGTATATTTTATTATTTTTGAGGTCCAATCTATCAATATTATTTTTCAATCACTCCCTCAAGGGGGCATCATGGGAATTCCCAAATATTGTTTGGGGATTCCTTGTGGACTTCTTTTCAATAAGTTGAACAAGACTTAACAAAACTTGAACACATCATTATTTAAGTACTATCAAATTATTTTAAATGAATTTTTCATTTTTTAAAGCTATTTATTCAATTCTATCTTGAAATGTCTTCTCAAATAGAGGAAAATTTAGACATCCAATTTTCACCACTTCCATATCAAAATTGCAAGTTAGAGTTACTTCTCACAATAATGCATAGACTAGAAAAAAATGGAAGTGCCCAAATTATTCCTTGTACATGAAAATAATATTATAAAATTTATTAGGTCATCCCTAATTAGGGCAATGAACTATACACAATTTTCACCTTCTTATGATTCATCTCTAGTCAAATTCTGAGATAGCAAATTGACATTTTCAACCATTTATGCATGACAATTTATTAAATTCTAAGAATTGAAAAAAGAATAATCAGAATTACTTAAATAATCAAATCCAATAAAAATTTTAAGTGAAAAATCCATGTCAAATTAATGAATATCTAATTTTATAAATTCATAAATCAACAAAATATCTAAATGTGACCTCAACATGACATCATTGGTTAAAAAAGTAATGAATATAAAATATCAACATAAATGTAGTAAATATCTAAATTTTGGAAATCTCTACCTATTGATAGTAATATCATGGTTATTCCCAAACACTATTTTTAGATTCATTGTAGACTCATTTTTAGTAAATTGAACAAGATTCAATAAAACATCAACATATCATTCTTAAAGCATTATCAAATCATTTAAATAACTTTTTCATTATTTGAAAAGTCGGTGTTTCTCTTGTGTCTCAAAACACCTTCTCAAATAGTGGAAAATATATACATCTAATTTTCACCACTATCATGACTAAATTGTAAGTCAGAATGACTTCCTTTAATAACATAAAAACTAGAAAAAAAACCACATAAATGCCAAAAATCTTACACACACTTGACATTCATATTATAAACCATATTGTGGAATCTCTAATTAGGGAAATACATTATACATAGTTTTCACCTTCCTCTGATTCATCTCCAGTCAAATTATGACCTAGAAAATTGATGTTTTCAACCATTTATGCATGATAATTTATTAAATTCCAAGAATTGAAAAAACTTTAATCATGATTACTTAATTATGAAAAACTAATTAAAAGGTTAAGTGGAAAATATAGAGAAAATTAATGAATATATCATTTATTAAATTCATAAATTCAACAAAATATCTAAGTGACATAAACATGACATCATTAGTCACAAAAGTCATCAATCAAAAATATCAACATAAATGTAATAAATATATAAATTTTGGAAAGACATGTTTATTAATAGTAATATTAAATTGAAAATTGAATGCCTTTGGTCCTCTAAACATGAATCATCTTGGAAAATTGATTCTCATCTTGAGATGAATGGTCCTCCTTACTTTTATAAACCTATAAATACAAGGGCCATCATATACCAATAAAAAATAATTTAAAGCAAATAAACTATGCATAAATACATCTAATTCTTCACCCAATTCTTCAAATTCACTCATAAATTAATCTAATAGTTCTTGACGAGATGTTGGTGGCTCTTTATTAATGCCATTTTAAAATATTTTGAACTCTATATCCATACACAATCATGCTTGTGGACCAAATATGAAGGAGAGTCCATAAGGAAGGTATAACTTATCTTGCTTATGATTAATTTTTGTTTCTTTACTTCATAGACCTTACCTAATTAAGGGGGTAGAATTAATATGTTAATTCTTGATGTTTAGTCTTGATTTGGGTCACTAAAAATTGGTTAACCTATTTTTAAATCTTAATCTAAATTGAACACTTTTAAATACTCATAGATCCATGCTATGACATATTTGAAGTCTTTTGGGGCATGAATGAATTTTATTTTTTTTAATTATTGGTGCATGTCATGCCTAAAAACATGTGTTTTGACTCATTATCATTTCCTAAATTTTAATGTTCATAAAACATACCTTTGTCAAAGTTTGAATTTTTTTTTCATCTTGATAGTCCATGTCAAACATACTTTCAAGTGAGACCATGCCCTTTGGTATACCGTTGTTTTTCAAATTAATATCCCCTTCCTCATATATTTGAAAATCTTATCTATAATCTACATCAATGATAAAAAACTCAAACACATTTGTGTTGGTGATGAAGTCAACGATATGTTGATCATATTTGAATACCTAAAAGTTCCTAATATTATCATGAATGGAAAGAGTGGAGACTAATTCTACTCATAGTACCCTAGACTTGAAGTCAATTTTAGGTTATAGAGTACTAACAACTATTGCCAACACATCTTCCATATAATTTATCCTATAGGGTAAATTTTGAATATCGAATGCAACTAAAAAAATCAATTAGGTTCCACACCCTAATACAATATCTTAAAATGTGATTATCATTGAAAGTAAATTAGCTTCTGACTTTTTTGACAATAAAGTCTAAATCTCTAAGGACATTTAAGTTCTTAATTTTTTTATTGATTTAAAATTGGAGGCCATATACTAAGGCTTTGTATTTAACTAATTTTTTGGTGTAAATAAACTATAGAATAAAGGATTTCAAATATGACTTTCCCCATGGTTTGATGAGATCAACCCTAGCATGACACACAATATTTGATTTAGAACTATAAACACTTCATTTTTATCATTTCCATTTCAAAATTGTAAAAGGGAACAAATTCCCATAAATATACATAAACTAGTATGAATTCATTTATTCGTCTAAGTATACACATTCAAATTTACCTTGGGGAATATCTAGGTGGGATAATTCACTATATTAATGTAGACACTAGAAAACTGCACACTATAATTTTAGATGTTGAAATAACCCTTAGACCATCTCAATACTACCTTGGGACCACTTCCTGAGAATTACCCCATACACCTAAGATAACCTAATTAACTCTAAACATTCTACCTTTGTCCTATCAATCATTAATAGTCAACCCCTAACCATCGATGGTTAGACTTGACTATTGATGGTCAACCTTTAGCTGCCTTAAGGGTTAACTCTAGCTTAACTCCACCTTGATTTTTTATTCTTAGTCATTTGCATAATTATGCATGTTAAAGACAAAATTAGATGGCCTATTGAAAACCTTGTTTGAACCCATTATTTAACCTCTCCCTTCTTTATATAAAAAAAGAGGAGGATGAGGTGAAAGGAGAAGAGAAAATCATCATCTTATTGTGCCAGAGATCAAATATTTGTGTATAGGTACTCTTCTCACTTTTAGTGAATATAAAAAAGATTCTAATGAGTATGATAGAGATCAAAAGGGAAACAATTCACCAATAATAAATCTAAGGTACCACCACTCTATCAAAATTACTCTAAGATCCACAACTAGTTGTCATCCACCCTCAATATTCTTCATATTAACAAAAGCTAAGTATTTATCTTTTATCAAGATTTATTTTCTTTGTCGTATCTTTCTACAAAATTTTCCAACCAAACTTCTTGACCCAAACTAAATCCCATAGTAACATTTGATGGTCACCCTAACCATTGACGATCTGGACCTAACTGCCAATGGTTTCTTAACCATCGATGATCACCAAACCATTGATGGTCTCACCCAACCATTGATGGTCACTATGTGTCAATTTTAATAGCAAGTTAATTCCACCTATCAGACCCTAACTAAATTCCACTTTCTAAGTTTCTACCTGATCACAGAGGATCACCCTATTTTTTGAACCACATATGATTTATTTAGCATTAATATCTAATTTTTTATTGCTATAATTAGTCAAATTCATCTCTTTTCAAGCACTTATTATATTTCATTTTAATATTTTATGTTATGTATGCAAGTAATCTATCTTTTTCTTTCAAAAATTGATTGTTTAAAAGTGTAGATTGACAGATTTCAAGGAAGATTATGATTCTTAGATCTAGCATGCTAGGTATTATTCCCTACTATCTAGCTAAGCAAATATTCTTTAGTGATTTTCTTATCTGAAATTCATTCATCCCAAGACAAAGAGGAATATCTACAATTGTCTAGATTATAGAGTGAAAAACCAAATCTAGGTTATACTAACCTCACCCTTTTAATTTTTGTAACTTTATCCTTAGAAAATAAAGCAAAATTTATGTGAAACATTAAGGCATGCTCAATAGGACCCTTGAGTCTTTTTTTAGGTTCATAGTTGCATCTAGGTGCTTCTCCTTCTTGTTTCCTACTCATACAAATAAATTAAATTTCCATTTTGGGCTTGAAATTAACTATATACATTGTTTGTTTACTTATTTTAGCTCACATATCTTAATTAATTAAATGAATTAATCATAGCTTCGCTCTTATGGCACATATGAGACCAAAACACTTACACCTAATCAAGCATCGAAACATTGACACATAAGGACCGATTGGAATTTCATCACCTAGTGATCACCTTTCCTCAACTATCCTACTTGGATTTCATCAATAAGGGGAGAACCAACTTAGTACACTAGCTAAGTATAATCTCTAGTAAATCATTATATTTTGGCTAAGCACCTAACACCCTTATCATTATAGTGTGTAAGTGACGGGGTAGGCCTCAATATCAAGCCACATAAAAAGTTCTAGTATAGATATTGAGAGCCTTTAACTATATGAAAATATCCTTAGACATCTTTTTCTAATACCCACTCTAAAAACCCAAGTTGGTCTTCATAAATTCTTTAAAAATTAAGGCATAAGCCAAAAAAGAGATAATAAATTATCCTAGGATTTTAACACACATTGGTGTATGCATTGTTTTCTTTGAGATATTTTTATTTTGATTGCTTCTCTTTTGATTTGTGAGATTACTTGTATCTTCCTCTTTTCCTTATATGCATGGTTTTAACTAGGCAATAACTAAAAAACCAAGCAAATCAGGATCCATCTCCTAATCATCTATCTTCCTCTTTTCCCTCATCTATAGAGTATGTTTCATATGTAAAGGATTCTCCCCATCCTTCTAAAATTCCTAATATCCCTCAGACGATTGCCCAAGATGATATAGATTTCATCACCTTTCTGGATAATAACTCCATAGCCCTCCAACATTACCTTAACACCATATTCCATCATACCCCTACTTTTGTTCCACTTGTTGACCCACCCTATGGCATGCCATCCAAAATTATGGGAAACACTTCTATTGCCACCATTTCCACACAACCCTTGAACACCCAAGAATCTTATTCTACCAATAATCCCACCAATACCACCATCCAAAAGTAACCCAACCAACATCTAAACACCTTCTACCCCAACCATTGACCCTTATAGTATAAGAACAACCCAGCCTTTGGGCACTGGTACTCTATTTACCATGGGAGTAACTTCTACTAGTGTCATCAACCTTCATCTTATTTCCAACCCACCTATCTCCACTCCATTTCAAATCTTGGTGGTTCCCATACCTTTTACCCTTCCACCCATCAGTACCAAAGTTACCACCTATCCTCTACCTACTAACCCAACCATACCTCCAACCCAACCTTTGTTAGTCCCCCAATAGGTGCCCATTTCATCAAACATGAGCTACATCCCTAACCCATAAATATATGCACTTGTACCTTCCACCTAGCCACCTATCTCCATGTATTCATATGTATCATCATCCTAACCACCTATGTACACATACCAATATGTGGTAGCTTCTCAACCTCCCACCAAATTTATATATATTGTACACACCTAACCTTAAAAAAATCTACCTTAAAACTTTAGAGGCACACAACTACAGATCAAACTAGTAAAGATGTTGATGGACAAAATGACTACTTTAGAGTCATTTATTTTTCATGCCCATAACCTCTTATCATATAACTAAATCTATAATGAAATAATTCATCAAGCTATCCCCATTCGACCTTATCCTCCTTAATGGGAACTTCAAAAAAATTCAAAATTTTAGAGTAAGGAAGACCCTCAAAAACATTTGAGAGCATTTAGGCATTCTTTTTATTTGATTTGCTATGATGATTTTTTCCTTCACACATTTCCTATGTCTCTATCAGGTCTGGTACTAGATTTTTACAATACCATTACCAAGCACTCCCTCTTTTTTTTTCCAACTAGCTCAGACTGTCTTAAATCACTTTTCCATGAACATCTCTAAAAAATTTTCCATCACTGATCTTTACTCCATTTGATAATTTTATGATGTATCCATTGCTAACTTTGTAGCCCATAGAAGAAGATTGATAAATAAACTATCTTTCTATTTTCCCTAACCCTATACGGTAGAGTTATTTTCTTGATCTTGTTCCAAAAACATCTCCTCCACTTCACATATTTAGACTTTCAGGACCTTTTATGAATCTTTCACCATGGCATGAAAATTAGAGAACATAGCCATTGATGAGGGAAAATTAAAATTGTTAAATAATAACTCTACCTTCAAATCAAATGAGACTTCCTCCTCAAAACCTAACAACCAAACTAACTCTAACAACTAAAATAAGGGAACCATGAATTCAGTTGTCTTTAAAACTACTCTTCTTTTAGTTGTTAACCAACCCAACTCTTCTAATTCCTCTAACCAGAACACTAAGAATCCAAAATGCAACAACCAACAAAAATTTAATCTATTAGGGGAGTCATATGTGTCAGTCTTGGAGAAGTTGTTGAAATCAAATATTATATAACTTCCTTTGATAAAATACCCCTAATGATTTAATTCCTCTTGTCCTATACCTAGTTGGTATAAGGAGAATGAATTATGTCTCTTCCACCATGTCATCAAACATAATGTTAGTAGGTGAAATACCTTCAAAAACATTGTCTAAAGTCAAATTGATAAGGGGTAACTTATGTTGGATAACCCCAATACACCCCCAAATTAATCACTCGACATCTTTAGACAACCATTCCCTAACCATGCCCCTTTCATGAACAATGAAATTAATAGAGAAGAATCCTCTCACAACAAAGAGGTCCATACTGTTAATGTAATTTTTAATGTACCCATTATTGAGGAAACCATTACCCAAACCACTTTTCCTTCCCCTCTACTTGTTCAGGTAGTAGAATCACCTTCTATTTCTTTGGAAACCAAGATAAAAGAAATAACTATCTCCCTTTTTCTATTTATCAAGGTAGTGGGGCTACCCACCTATCTTATGTAAGACATACCAAAAGAGGTAGCTATTACCACCATAACCTTGTCTTCTATCATACAAAAATCCACTCTTCCTTTTAAAAACATTCTTAAGGAATATATCACTCTACCTACCTCTCCTATAAGAGACTCATCTTCCCAAACCTTAAGGCCTTTTATTAAGGACAAAGATGAGGTAACCATTCATCTCTCTCCACCCATGAGTTTGTCCTTTGAGACCAATATTAAAGGGATCAAATCCATCTATAATATCTTCTATAGACTAGTTCAAAATTTAGAGTACTTATCCCAACCTAATGTAGATCATGCCACATTTTAGCATCATCTCAAGATTCCTTACCCAACAAAGCAATAGCCTCCAACCACACCATTATCATCCCATCCTTTTATTTCCACTATTAAACCCACCATCACCTTGACCAAACATTTAGAAACCTCTACCCCTCAAGCCATAGTTGAACTAACCAAATCAATTCCAATTGAAATAACCCAAATATCTTCCCCCATCACAACCAAAACCATAAAAAACCTTGGCATGCTCCCTACTCAGAGCCTTAATCACCCTCAGATAAAGATAGATTTAAGACCACCTAACCCACTAAAATTAAAGCTAACCAAGAAGGAGGAACCACCTAATATCCTAAAACCTAGAGCCTTTCCACCTATTTCTACTTTTCCTTCCATTTTGAGACCACATACTTATTCCATCGTAGGACCTCATCTTTCAGTTAAGAAAGCATGTCTCCCAAAGACAACCCAAACCCAACCTTCTCTTTTATATATGCCCCTACCTATCCTCTTTATGACCTCAACCTCCAAATCATCCACCACTAAGAATCCTACTTATAAACCTTTTATTTTTATATCACCTACTACCAAGCCTACTAATTCTAAAAATTTGGCCTCTAAAGCATCAACTACCAAGAATATGCCACCACATAGAACTCCTACTATTGTAGTCATATAAAATGTCCAAATTGGTAGTTTGAGTGTGGCTTATGACATGCCATCCATAGGCCCTTCTAGAATGCTCTTGTGACCCTTATAGACACATTTTTACTCATTTATAGTCATTTATAACCTTCTAAATGATCATTCCACCTCAACCAAATAGTACTCCCTATGCCAATCTTGTTCCCCTAGGTCTCAATCCTGTATGATAGGAGCATCCCATTTGGACTATAACACCCCATAGAGAAGTGTCCTGTTTTTTATAGTCCTATCCATTTTCAATTTAAGCCCTAGTATTCATTTTCATCTAGTCCTTATCCTCAATTAGGTTAGTGTAGCATGAATACATTTCACCCATGACCAATTATTCCTTATAAAATCCCACTCAAAGCTCATTTATAAAAAGGGTGACAAAACTTACAAAGCAAGTTAGAATACAAATAAATCACTAAGGAAAACATCCTTATTATTTGCATACAGTCATCCAATATAGGTGTAAACCTACTCAAATCCTCATACTATTCCCTAGCCACCTCAAACACTATCAATTTGACATTTGCATCTACATCAGACTATTACACAAAGCACACTAGGTGGGAGAACTAAATATGGCTTGATCCTTCTTCAGAGTATTGGTATGTAGGTAGTGTGCCCACACAAGGATTGTGGATTTCATATTGATTAAATATTTCACACTAATCACCCTCTTTCTGAAGTGACTCAAATGTCATTTTATCAAGCATGATGGAAGGTTAGGGTTTTAAGATAAAATCAGCTCCACAATGAGTTTCATTGACAACTAGTGCTTGACTTTTCATAGGAACATTCACATAGGCACAATGAAACCACCCAAAATGTTTTAGGTATTTGTGATTAGTTTGGAAAATAGTGATAGGTACATAAAATAGTGGTTGACACTAAAGAGTCCACTTTTCACCACCCCTATCTTTATGCCTAACAAAAGCTAGATTCAGGTTTATGATATCTTCCTAGTCCTATACATCCATTTTCAACCTCTGTATCATCTATCTAAATTTTTTTTCTAGCTAAGCTATATTTCTTCTTATTTATTGCTATTTTTAGAAAGGTAAAAAAGCCAAATAGTTACACAAATTAGGTTTTATATTTATTTCTATATTCTATACTAATTTATTAATCTAGACCCTTAACTATAATAATAATAAAACTCCATTATTCCAAAAATAAGTTAAATCATTTGGTGAACTTGACTTACTTCATTTATGCACAAAAACCCTAGAAACCTTACAGAAAATTCCTTGCTAATAGTAGCAATATTCTTATGATTTTACATACATATATAAATTAGAATTTCATATTTAATTTTTAATTCACCTTAGTAATTTAAAAAAATCATTTTTTTCAAACCCTAGTAGAATATACATGGTCCCTATGTTTTTAGAGGTATAACTTTACATGTTAGTGAGCTTCGTATCCTTTTTATGCATATTTCATTTTGTTATTTTTAGGACTTTACATTTCCTTAATTTAGTACTTTTCTTCCATCACATTTTTCTTATTACAACTTATTAAAAAAAAATTGATCCACTTTTACTTTGTTTTCCTACTTTAACAATGACCCAATATACCAGCTTTGATGAAACTAATAAGAGGGAAATTCAAGAATTTTTAACTAAAAATCCTAATATGCAAGACAATATTATTAAAATACTATAAGAATAACAACAAAAATTAAACAATGGTCAATCGTCTCAAATGACAAAATAAACAATTGTAAATAACACTATGGGGGTAACTATGTCTCAACAACCCCCTATAGTTGCCCAACCTTCCTATGTGGCACCACTAGTTATAACTAGTACATCTTCACCTCCTAATGTGGTTACCCTTATGCAATGGATTGAATATCTTCAATCCAAGGTGATACATATTGAGCAAGGTGCCTCTAGACTAACATAGGATTTGGACTCTTTTAGACCACTTCATACACCATTGGCATGCCATATTACTTTTACACCCTTACCACCATGTTTTGTTCAACCCAAGCTCACTCTATATGATGGAAAAGGTGATCCCAATACACACTTGAGATCTTTTCATGAAACATGATTGCACTATGCTCCAAATGATTGGTTACTATCTAGGCTATTTCTATAGAGTTTAAAATATTATGCTTTACAATGGTTCTAAAGTCTACCAAATCAGTCAATCAAAGCATTAAATCCTTTAGCTAACATGTTCTTAACTAATTTTAACATTAACATATGTGACAAGATTTCTTATGCCCATGTTTCACAATAGAAACAAAGGTCAAATGAGCATCTCATAGATTATGTTCTTAGATATAATACTATCTTGGCTAAAATGACTATGCCCATGGCTAATAAAGAATTATAATATCCCTTCGAATAGATTCTTTTTCCATATTTGCATGAGTCAATAATGTTTAGAAATATTTCTTCCTTCATTGAGTTATGTCATACACTAAATTAAAGGGAAGTCAAATTACTTTAAATGGGCAAACTCAAGTACACAAGCATATCAAATACAACAAACAAAAGTAATAGTAAAGTCCCATATAAAGTAAAGGTTAATGATAGTAAAATTCAAAATTAACCTACAGTTAATGCAGCTTTAGAACCCTCTTAGTGAGTGATTTTATCAGCATCTCCTTGGTGAGCCTTTACCAATCTACTAGTTTCTTCAGCTAGAGTCTTACAATAGCTATTGGAATGCAATGTCCTACCTCTCCCTCCTATTTGAGAACTTTATATGATAAAGCCTCTTCCACATGAATATGATCAGAATGTATTTTATGATTTTCATAGGGCATCATGACACAAAATGAATAAATTCATTATTTTATGACATAAGATAATATACTTGATAGATAGAAACCTTATTTATCTTGATAATCTAGTTGAGCCTCCTCAGGCAAAACAAACATAGGACAAATCTCTAAAAAATTTCTCAAATCCTTTTCCACAACAATCTAAATAGGAGATAGGGGGCACCTCAGGTGTTCACCATGTATATCATACACACCCTATACTAACTACATACCAGAAACCTTTAGTTAAGTCACATCCTTTGAGCAACATGATTGGTGTGTATAATTCTAGAGTTCCAGCTAGACCTTTGATCTCCTTCTTAGACCAAAAGATAGTTGAGGATGATTTGGATTACTATGTCCTCTTTATCAAAGCCTACATTGATCACCATCCCATTCATAATGTTCTCATAGATAATGGATCAAATGTGAACATGTGCACTATGACATTACTTCAACATTTGGGATATTCAAAGCAGGATATCACCTTGATGGACATAATTATTAGTGGATTCAATGGACACATACAGAGTTCATTGGGTGAGATTTTACTTTCTCTACAGGTTGGTCCAACACATGTAGCCACACCATTTACTATTATTCCTAGTGAAAAAATCTTCAATATGTTTCTTGGTTGACCATGGATATATAAACTTCACGTAGTACCTTCTAAAGTTCACATATGCATGAAACACATTCACATTAATTAGGTTGTTATAGTTGGTGGAGTTCCATATGAGTTACCACTCCCCACTTCAAATCCATCTCCTTCTTTGTATTCACTAGTTTTAACTCCTCCAATAGTTATAGTTATTCCTCTAGTTAAGGTTTAGACATAGTTAAGGCCTCCCTTGCCAGCATAAAGAGTTCATACACTTCCACAGAGGCTCTCTTAGATAAACCACTACATTAGTGATAGTTTCAAGACTCTAGATAGTTTCTAGCTACAATAATCACACCTAAAGAATTATTATTGAGGTCTCATGACTCTATACATAGAGAACATTTATAGATAACTTCTATTACTAGATGGGTCCCTAAGAGCCCCATAGTTATATCTAATTCTTAGACTTATAGGGAGACCCCATAGTTAATTTCCATAATAGATATTTCAAAGAACTTAAAGCATACATAGCTTTTATACTCACAGTCTCAGTCCTTCCATCATGCTTCACAATCATGAATGATCCCTCTCCTTGGTATAGGATACCATGATAAGGAGTCTCTTATGAGACTCATTGGTTAGTATCATTTTTTCTCAGTCTTTCTTGTACATAATTTCTTATCTTACTTGTACATTTCTTTTTGATTTTCTTAACATAGTTTCATTATGATTACTTGTACATAGCTTATTTCAAAATACCAAAAATAATAAAATATTTCAAAATAATAAAAACAATATAATATTTAAAAATTTAAAAACATTCAAATAACTCAAAATACTAAAAACTTTTCAACTATATGCATTATCAATGCTTTACATTTCTACTACCATGATAGACTTACATTTCATTATTCTATGCTATTATTTGTCGATTTATCTACATTACCATGATTCAATTGATCTTAATTGAGTGCGTGTAGTGACACCTAAATCCTTGATTTCTTCACTTTACCCATTGAATGGACATCCTACTTCTACATTCAATACATGCATCAAAATATCTACCCACCAGGGGCATCTTCTACATGACTACACCATCTAGGTAATGTCATTCATACACCACATACTCTAATTATCATGTTTATTTACATTACTTAGTAGCTTACATAGATTATTCTATCGACACTGACTAGTATATAACACTTGTGTATTTCTTCGCATCTACTTAGTCTTGTACTACATGTTTTACATACTTTCACTTCTTGCTTTGATCAATTAGATGTGATAATATTTCTAGAGTTTATATGCCTTATTTTATTTATTTGAGTAGATATATGTGATTGTGTTTTTCTCTATTCCTATATTGTTACTTGTGTGTGCCTTAGGAAATTAGCCAATGTTCTTTGCTTGTAATCTTGTATATGCTTGTAGCCCTTGTGCCAATCTTGATTGTTTACAATTGTATATGTATGTGGGGAATTTGAACATGCCTTATATTATTTATTTCCTAGTTTAAGTGACATGTGCCCATGTCCCTAATTTTTCTATCTCCTTGTCCTCTGTTGTATGCTTCTTGATTTTTGATTTGCATGTTTGTTTGCTTATTTTCCTCTCAGTTGTTTACAATTCCATGATCTACATCATGCATTATATTTCCTTATAAGATGCCATGATGGAAATCATGCTCCATCTCTCCTTGATATCTAAATTTTTTTATAGTTTTAGTTTAATATACTACACATGCTATTACAATGTTATATTTATCTAGGCATAGCCCTGTTGATCTAATAGTCTCCAATACAAACAATGCTATATCTTGAGACATTTTTTGGATTATCGTTAATATTCCATGTATTTAAAAAAAACACACACTTAAAGGGATATTTATTCTAAGGGCATTCATTATAGAGTCTTCATTCTTACCCTCAGAAGAGGGGGCAACAAACAGGGGTTTTATCATAGAGATTAGAGCCCTCTACCAGTCAAAATTAGTTTTTAAAACACTTAGAATATTAATTAGAATTCAAAACACATATAATATACTATAAAAATAGGGATGAACATAAAAAAATAATAAAAAATACTAAAGGACAAGAGCACCCCATTCAAACTATATCTCCCTATAGAAAAGTGTCCACTTTTTGGTGCTCATGTCTAAATAGCTAAAAACCCCCAAAAAATTAGAAATATACAAAAAGGTAAGGTCAATTACAATTTTGTTAGCTATAGTCCAATTTAGATCAGGTAGTTCAAATATAGTTTTACATAGATTATAAATATATAATGGGAATTATGTGTGGCATGATGACTCTCACTTCCAGTTTCAGATTGGGTAGTTAGTACAGCTTCCAAATCAGAATCCATGTTATAGACACCAATGATTAGAGGCAATATGTAGATACATTTTACTTCTTTTATTTCTAGTTTATTGTATTACCCAATTATTATCAGTAGATTCATGCCTTATTCCATCTATATGGGGTTGGCATCATTTTAGAGTGGTTTTTATATAAGCCTAGTTCTTAGTTTCAGAGTGGCTTTCATACAAGCCTAATATCCACTTTTCCTAGTGGCCAAGATTGCCCTAGTTCTCAGTAGACATTATGATATCCATGACACATTTTCATATTATATATCATTCATAGGCTTCATGAGCCATCTCATACAACACACATTCATACATGTATAAGTTCATAATTCACACTTAGTGGGCAATGATGGAGCCAAAGGACTGCTAGAATTTATATTCTTGACCCACCTACTCAGATGGATTAGACACACAATATAAAAATTGATTAACACATGAATGATCACATATATTTAATACATAGTAGGTGATAATGGAGTCAAAGGACCATCCTTTGTATTCTTGATCCACCCTCGAAGAATTGAGCACTCAACTTCATTCATGATATTACTCTTGGTATATCACATACCCAACATCACTCAATATCACAATAGGTTTTGTATTAGTTCATGTAAATGGTGACATGTATTCATTATTTTTTCTTCCTCTCTCTTTTAACCAGCCTTTGTACATTCTTATTTTAGACATAGTGTGTCTAGTAAGAACTGATCTACTCTTTGTTTTCTCTTGTAGATTTAGGCTTCATGATGTGCTCTCTCTATTCACACTGAAAATCACACATATTCATGGGATTCACCCTTACAGGTAAGTTTAAGTATGTTTTCTATTTTTCCTTTATCCTAGTATTTCACTTTGATACATCACTATAATAAAGGGAAGACAAATGTAGTCATATAAAATGTCCAAATTGGTAGTTTGAGTGTGGTTTACGACACCCCATCCATAGGTCCTTTTAGCATGATCTTGTGACCCTTATAGACACATTTTTGCTCATTAATAGTCATCTAGAACCTTTTAAATGATCATTCTACCTCAACCAATAGTATTTCCTGTACCAATCCTATTACCCTAGGTCCCGAGCTTCTAAGATACGAGTGAACCATTTGGACTATAGCACCCCATAAAGAAGTGTCCCATTTTTGATAGTCCTATCTATTTTAACTTTGATCCCCAATGGTCACTTTCATATTATCCTTACCCTTAATTCTGTTAGCCTAGAATGAATACATCTAAACCATGACCAATTATTCCTTATTAAATGCCACTCAAAGCTCATTCACAAAAGGGGTGACAAAACTTAATAAATAATCAAGAATACAAATAAATTAATAAGGCAAACTTATATATTATTTACACATAGTCACCTAACATAGCTACAAACCTACTTAAATGCTCATGCTAGTCCCTAATCACCTCAAACACTATCAATTTGGCATTTGAATCTGCATCACTCTATTGCACAAAGCACACTAGGTGGGAAAACTACATATGACTTACTCTTCAGATTATTGGTATGTAAGTAACATGCCCACATAAAGGGTGTGGATTTTAAATTTAGTACATATATCACACTAACCCTTCTCTTTCTCAAGTGACTATAATTTCATTTTCTCAAACATGATTGAGGGTTAGGGTTTACAGACACAATTAGTTCCATAGTGAGTTATGTGAACAACTAGTGCTCAATTTTTCACAAGCATATTCACACAAGCACAACACAACTACCCAAAATTTTTTAGGTCTCTAGATTTAGGTTTATGACACCTTCCTAGTCTTGCACAACCATTTTCAACCTATATATTAGTCATCTCAGTCTATTTTCTAGCTAAGTTATGTTTCTTCTATTTTATTCCTATTTTTAGAAATGTGAAAAATACAAATAGTTTCAAAAATTAGGACTATATTTATTACTATATTCTGTAGTGATTTATTAATCTAGACCCTTAACTAAAATATGAATAAAACTCCATTATTCCTAAAATAAGTTAAATCAACCACTAAGCATACTGTTAAAAAGGCTTCTACTCCCACAATTAAAACCAGAACTCCAACATCCTTACCACCTTTACCTGAGTCTCACTTAACCATCCTATAAAGGTTATTGCAAACATATTTATTAACCTTACCACCTATCAAAGCTTTGGACCCACATAGTTATAAACTATCTTGGTATAATGACAAATTAGTATGATCATACCATAAAACACTTAGGAATGATACAAAGAACTATAAATCTCTCCAATTATTAATCCATTATTTATATTATGAGGATGCCTTATTGTTAGATGAACCTCCTATAAGCCAACCACATATCCAAGAACCAAGATCCATCAACCAATACTTACCTACTCCTACACTCTCATCCAAGAGTGAGGAGAAACTGAAGTATTCCTCTAACCCAACTCCTCCCCAAATCCATACCATCCATGTGGTCACATGATCACAAGCCCAACAAAAAGATAAGGGAGAATCGAAGGTGTCCATTACATGGACATATCCCTCTTCTACCACCCAATCACCCAACCAACACCAAGCACCTTTACCTTTAACCAAACCCAAGGTGTCCATCTTGTGTCCTTCTCAATATAACCATTCTTAATGAATCCAAATATTAGTTTTGAAATAGCTTCACCAAACACTAATAAAGTTGAGTTTGTATGAACTGATCAATACCTCACGCCATCAATGACAAAAAATGATAGAGGTGTTATAATCCATAGATGTTCAACCAAATGACCCATAAACTCTAGCATACTTTATTTAGCTCTTTAGTTTTCTAAAATTTTCACCTTCAAAGATTCATAAATACCCTCCATCCATCCAGATGATCCAGATCCTCCCCTCTTCATTTCCATTTAATTGAACCAAACTTACATCAATTGAGTTATAATTTATAGGGGATATAACATCAACATTATCTCCTTCCACACATACAACTAACTCAAATTACCATAGAACATTATGTTAGAAACCTTAATGGTACTCTAATTAATCAATGACACCATGGCCACAATGTTAGGAACTATTGTCTTCCACATTTATCTCGGACCCTGCATGCTTCCTAAGCTCTTCTATACAATATAAGGTGAGTTTTAGAACAACATTTTATTGGGACACCCTTGGATTTACTCAATGGGTTATGTGCCATCTACCCTACACCGATACATTAAATTTGAACATGAAGGTCAATTTGATACCATAGAAGTTGACTCAAGTCCTTTTACATCATGAAACATGAAGTACCAACCCAATGATGTTTTCCTTCCTCCATCCAAAAATCCTTTATCAAGAGACAAAAATCCATCTTCTTCTAACAATTAAGCATCTACCTATTCATCTATCCCTTACACCCAAATCCCTATAATGGACCCTTTGCAATCAACCTTCCAACATATTTCATTGGGGGAGTACCACCTTTTGACACTAAATGCTTTTCTTACTCCCCAAGAGTATGGGAATCTTGACCAACAACCTAGTTATGAACCCAATATTGGAGTCATTGTTCCTTTTAGGCCATCAAATTATCAAACTAATTTCATCTATGGGGGACTTGATAAACCCCTTAACACTTATACCACCTCTTTTTCACTTTAACCATTCATCTCTAGTTTCTCCTATCTAGATAAACTAGAGTTTGCCAAGACATAACTCTATAGGTATGCTTGGAATGGATTTGGTCTAGGTTGATATGAACATATACCATATTATTTTATTCTAATCAAGACCCAAAAACCTCATAAAAATCATGGCCTTGATTTAATGCAACGTAAAGAGAAAACCAACCCACCTCCCATTATCATCATTGACAAGGAAGATGTCCCATCCTCAACAACCCCTTTTCTATTAGAATGTGAGGATCTTGATGTCATCCCACATAACATTTTTTCACCAACATGATCATCCTTATACCCCTAACTTATAGAAAATATTAGGCCATTGAGACCATTCCTCTGACTCATCCTAAGATGGTATGAGATGACTCTCCTACCATTAATATTATCCAGTGTCAGGATGATGATTTTATTCTTGCCTATCTAGGTGTAGGAGATTTTTCTATCCACAAATATCTTCCCCTTAAGACTTAAACTATGTTAAATAAATCCACCATGGATATCAACCTAGGTACCTTAGATAACCTGTGCATTATCAAACTTGGCCAATTACTAAATTTTTAAGAGCTTCAAGATTTCCCCTCCTTATTACGATACCATATCATATCATTTTCTTGTTATTATAATGAGATGACAATAATTTACCCCTCCATCACTACACAAAATATAGTCACCAACCATAATTCCAAGTTGGTTAGGTAAAAACTTCATTAGATTCACCCTTGCATAACCCTACTCATCAAAGATGAACTTCAACATCTCTTACCCATCAGTTTCATCCAACCCATCTATTATCCCCAATGGGTATCAATTATCATCCCTATCACCAAATTCATAAGGGGAATTTTAATTTTTGTAGACTTTCATGACCTTAACCTTGCTTTCTCAAAGGATGACTTTTCTTTTCTAAGAATTAACCAACTTATTGATCTTACAGTCATCCATGAGATGCTATATTTTATGGATGGGTTCTCAAGTTACAATCAGATATTAATTACCCCTAAAGATCAACACAAAACCACCTTTATCACCCCATGGGGAAATTTTTTCTATAGGGTCATGCCTTTTGGTTTGAATAATGTTGGTGCAACCTAGTATCATGCTATGACCTACATCTTCCATGACCTTATTTGAAAAATAATAAAAGACTGTGTTGATGATCTTGAGAAATCTAAATATCATAAATATCATTTGGCCATTCTTAAGATTATGTTTAAACAACTCATCTATTACCATGTCTGCCTTAACCTCAAGAAGTTTATTTTTAGGGTCTTGTCAGGAAAACTTCTTGGCTTCATTGTCTCTCTTCATGTAATCAAAGTTGATCCTACAAGAATAAAAGTAATCTTGGACATGCCTCCTCCCACCCACCTCAAGAAACTATACAGCTTATAGGGGAATCTCCAATCCATTTGTCACTTTATCTCCCAGCTCTTAGATTGATGCCAACCTTTCCACCACCTTGTGAAGAAGGATGTATCTTTTAAGTGGAATACAAACTATCAAAAAGCATGTGATTCACTTAAAGAGTACCTTCTATCTCCACCCATCCTCATTCCCCCTAGGTAAGATCAATATTTTTACATTTATATTTCTACCACTAACCACTCCTTAGGGGCATTGTTATCTCATCAAGATGAGTAGCATAAATATCAAGCCATCCACTACATAAGTCATATGCTTATAGAGTAAAAAAATTAGTATACCCATACTAAAAGTATTTTCCTCACCTTGGTCTTTATGGCCACCAAAATTCACCATTACCTTCTCAACCATAAGACCTTTGTCATCACCAACATAGACCCTCTCAAGTATATTCACTCCAAGCCATACCAAAATCAACATATATCTAAGTGGCTCATGATTTTATCTATTTTTGATCTTGAGTTATTCTATAATAAGTAAATTAAAGGGCAAGCCATTACTAACCAATTGGTCAATGAACCATAGTAGACAACCAACCTCCTCCTCTTGATTTTCTAGATGAGTCCATCGTGACCCTCTCTCAAGAAAACTTCACTTATCAAGTGACCATGTTCTTTGATGGATCAAAGTGTCAACATGGTCAGGGAACTAAAGTCATAATTATCCCCCTTCATGGTGAACCTCTTCCTTTATCTTTCAAGCTAGATTTCAAATGTACTAATAATATGGCTGAGTATAAAGCCCTAGTGATAGGTCTCCAAACTACATTATCCTTGGGAGTCAAAATGATTAGCATTTTTGGTAACTCTCAACTTGTGGTCAATTAAATAAATGGATCTTATCAATGTAAGAATGATGTTATACAATATTATAAACAACTAGATAATATTCTCTTATTATCATTTGAACACTACTATATCCAAAGCACTTTGTGATTTAAGAACAAGTTTGTCAATATGATGGATTCTCTTACTTCTCAGATCCTATTTATACCAACTAACTCTAAGATATCTATCATTATCCATCAAATTATTGAGTCTTCTTATATCAAATCAAAATCTCCTACCATCTTCAATGTGGAGGAGACCCAACTCAACCTTTGGTATCAACAGACCTTCAACTATCTCAACATTGCCATCATCCCTTCCAACCTTTCTAGGAATAATCAAAGAGAATTTATTCAAAGCACCTCATGTTATACCATGATGGGGGGAATTATTTATATATATGGATTTGATGGTCTCCTTTTCCATTTCCTACATAGTCGTGAAGCCTCTCATACTATTAGGTAAATTCATGATGGGATTTGTGTAGGATGCTTTAGTGTTCTAGCTATCTCTAAATAGATCTTTTATCTTGGCTATTATTGGCCCACCCTTAACCAAGATTGTTTTGATTATGTGAAAAAGTGTGTTAAATTTCAACAACATGCCAATTTACATCATGCTCTTAGCCATAGTCTTCAAGTATCCAAGGATATTTGGCCCTTCTGGCAATGGGGTATGGATCTTATTGGTGAAATTAACCCCCATTCTTCATAGCGACATCATTCTATCATCACTAAAATAGAATATTTCACCAAATAGGTAGATGATATTCCTCTCATCTCAACCAAAGCCAAAAATATTATCATTTTTATAAACCATCACTTTATTTGTCATTTTGATGTTCCTCATAAAATTATCATCAATAATGGAAAAGTATTTCAAAAAATAAACAAGTCTAAGGTCTTTGTGATGCATTCAGTATCAAGTTAAGTTTCTCATCACCTTATCATCAACAAGAAAATAGATAGGCTGAATCTTTTAACAAAACTCTCAATAAAATGCTCACTAAAATGGTTAATGCATCTATTTAGGATTGACATCTACACATTCCCTTTGCCTTATGGGCATATCAACTATCATTCAAACCCCTACGGGTGTTACCCTTTTCTCTCTTATGTTTAGAGGAGAGGTTGTCTTGCATCTTGAAGTCCAAATTCCCTCTATTTGCATATCCCTACAAGATTTAATTTTTTAGGGAAATTATTATCAATAACATTTATCCCAACTTGAACTACTTTATAAATGTCATTTAGTCATGCTTACCCATCTTTGTGTCTATCAAGAGTGAATCAAACACACTTATAAAAAGAACCTCAAAGTAAACTAATTCAACATTGGATATATTGTCTTAAAGTAAAATTAATATGTAACCAATATGGAGAAAATTAAGTAGGGCAAGTTTTATTTTAGTTGGCTGAGACCTTATATCATAACACACAAGTGTGGATAAGGAGATTACTAGTTATCCTCTCCTGAAGGGAAACTAGAACTTGAGCCCCTCAATGCTTCACATTTGTGTCCTTTATTTTTTAAATAGAATTAAACTCACCTTTTGTTCAACTTAAGCTCATCCCTTATTTTCACCCACATGCATCCCCTTATTTTAAGGACAACTAATTAAAGTTAAATAAAGTAATTTTACATTATAGACTGTTCCTAATCTTGAACATGGGTACCATATCCCTACCCATGGCATGGTTCTCATGGTATTTTCCATCCCATTTTAGGATGAATTCCCATGGTTGTTGTCATTTAAACCTCTTTTACCCATCATCAACCTTTTTATGCTCTAGTTTCACCTTCATAAAGGTGAAATTTTTCAATCCTATATAATCAAATCCATGTCAATTGTAAAGAAAACAAATTTAGTAAACCAAAACACAAGCAACAAAAATCATATATTCTATGGGTCATTCTAAGCATTTGTAGACTACTCCCTTGAAGGATAGCTACCAAAACCAATCAAAATTTCTCCATGTAAGGTAAAATACTCCCTTAAAGGATAGCTATCAAAATCCTTAAGAAAATCTCATAAACTTAGACCATTCCCTTCAAGGATGGCTGAGTAAAGCATTTGTCAAAGCATAGAAATTTATGGGAAGCTTCTCTTATCAATCAACTTCCCAATCAAATGACCTGATATCAAAATTAGAAAAAGAAAAGATAATTTTAGAAAATATAATATTTTTCATAAGTAAACTTATCTCATTGATCAATCTACATATTATATGACATGGACTTATTTATATAGGATTTTTGGTAACCTACAGAAGAGGCATGCTAGTCTCACAAGAAGGTTCCATCATCATTCACCTCTAATTTATACCCTCTATATGAAAAGGCTTTTTGATTTTACTTGATACTAGGTGGTCAATAAATGTTTTAACCAACTAATGGACACTAATGGAAAGCATTTGAAGGGCTTATGTTTATAAGCCAATATACCTTAAGTTTATCTTGATCCTTGCCAACGAAAAAGCATTGTGACTTCTTATTTCTCTCATTCCTACTTGTCGATACATTCATTAAAAAATTTGTTTTTTATTGTCTTATCTTTTCTCACATTTAGTTTCATTATCCAACTTATTCTTTGTGTTTTAAGATTACTTCACCTTCATTTAAACAAATACAATTCATTAAAAACATTTCATTGAAAATATGTTTAGTGATTGCCTTTTTAGCTTATTTGTTTCAGTTTTTTTAATCATAAGAACATTTTAATGAATCAACCATCTCATATATCAAACATGATTTAGTGATCAATCACATCAACTAACCATTTATGATATTTGCCACAATTTAATCATACATCAAAAATTAATGAGTCATTCACACATGTTATCCACCACATGTCTAATCTAAATAAGGAGTCATAGGCTCACTAATTCAAAGCATGAACATTATAATATCAACTTCATAACATCATAACCATAACCACAACATGAACATAATCATTCATAACCATGACAATAATCACAAACATCATAGTCATGTCCAATAAAACATAACATGTTAATCATCATCATATAAAAAATATCCATTAAATATCAACATTGTCATGAGCATACATCATAAACACAGTCACTAATAAACCATGACCACATCATAATCATAATTATATATTAAACAACATCCATCAATATCTAATGTCATCATGAGAATCAATTAAATAGCCACATCATCACATGCCTATCTAGGTGAGTACACATAAACCATAACATCATAACTATCATAACATCACATCCTCACATAAATAACATGACATCATAATCAGAATACTGATCATATATATAATAATATACATGTATTTCAATGGATATACACATCTTGTTACATCAGTTCATAGACTAGTATGAAAATCATATAATACATCAAAATACAAGGTCTCATGAGAGTCTAAAACCCTGAAGCACCACTACATCCTAGCACCTGCCAACCTC
The DNA here is from genome assembly GCA_037957365.1 of Torreya grandis. Taxonomy (NCBI): domain Eukaryota; kingdom Viridiplantae; phylum Streptophyta; class Pinopsida; order Cupressales; family Taxaceae; genus Torreya; species Torreya grandis. Next base: position 1,901,616 of record JARHVA010002581.1, on the reverse strand, counting down.
CTGAGCCTACCTATCCACTTACAGATGCGGCCCACTAACCTGGTGTCATAATAATAGCCCCTTTGGTGATCCTTGCTCTGTACTCACCCCATTTGGGCTCATCTAGAAGATGTATGAATACCAAGGCCTTATAATAGTAGAGCTCCTCAACTATCTCTACATACATTACCATATATATGGTGCTTGATGGTCATGTAGGTACTAATACTCATCTTCCTTCCTACCTAAGATAATTTCTCTTCTAAGTAACCATGGCTAGCTAAGCCCTAGTATGATGCCTCTCCCTAGTTAGTGTAACCACTTAGTCCTATGTTTCATCCCTCTCTTGGGTCACGGCTACAAAATATATTTGTGCCATGACTAACTGAGCTCATGCTTGATCAGTCTTGGAAGTTAGTCCCTATCTATCATGGGCATCCCCTAAAATCTAATATCCACCATCCACATTCATGTCAACATCCATATCTTAGAACCTATCCTCTCTTCAAAAAATTTTGGCATCATAATATGCTTGGAACTATGCAGGGTAGTCATAGGTCAAACTTTTATCATCAATATAAACCCTTATTGACAAATCTTTGTGATCAATAAATACTTCCTCTGATGCTAGAGTAGGAAATGAAAACTCTATGTCTTCCCTCCTATACCTTAGGAATTGCCTTGGCATATTTTTAATGAGGCCAAACTACCTCGTCACCCTATCAAAATAGATAAGCTCCACCTCATGGTCTCACCTCCCACAAATCCATCTATAGGTCTAAAACAATAGTGTATGTTAGGTGTAACTTGCCCATGTTGGGAATCTAACATAAGGATGTAAAATCACATCTCCCATAACCAGTGCCTCTAGTCTATCCCTATAACAATCCACATAATGTACTCCTCCCTTGGTACTATAATCACTACTCCACCTCATGTATCTAACTTTGAAATCTAACTAAAAAAAACCATGCCACAATAGTCCCTCAGATCTTAGTACTTGGATATGCTCATAGGTCTAGAAATATAAATGAAGCCAATGTTGATCCCATATCTCTTATGGGCATAGTATCCTCATAGCTCCTGATATATCTAAACTATTAAGATATGTGTCCATGCAAATATTTTACGATCTAACCACATATCAATGAGCACCCCTAGTAATAAGTATGGAAATATATCACTTCTAAAATATGGTAGAGCATAACATGTGACAACTATGATCATCATCAATAGCCATCTTGTATCCCTATCCATCTAGAACAAAGGTGTATAGTGAAATCCTCCTATGTGTTACCTCACTAGCACAAGGTCCTCTCCATATAGGTCATCCATCTTCCCATCTCTCTCATCACTAGTGATATGTTTTATTATCTCACTCCGTATGGTAGCCACACTATCTAGTAGATATCCTCTAGTAAAATGGTGATCTCACCTATCAGTATTAACAATGTATTAGTGTTTGGATCCCATTTTTTGATAAGTTCCACTGACATCATTACATCTTGAGGTACATGTTGATAGTAACTAATGCCTCCCAGACCTACATCATTCATATGATCTCAATATACAACAGTCATGTCTTCATGTACCTCATTAAGTATCTAGGGTACTTTATCATGCATTTGTAACTACTCCCTCACCTATAAGGTTTAATAAAAATACCTTAGTTTACCTAATTTGACATACTTTACCTATGAATTATACCAATTACTCCTACCTACTACATTAAAATTACTCATCTCAATACCCAAAAACTATGCCTAATTCAACCTATACCTGAGACTTACCTTTAAATTCACCTATTCTACCTTGTCTCATCTATGTAACTACTAATTTAAATCCTCAACCACTACCATTACCCTAAACCATTAACCATTATCCTTACCTTAAACCCTTAACCACTACCCTTAACCTAAACCTTTATCATAAAACCTTCACCACTAACCTTACCCTAAACCCTTAACCACTACCCTTACCCTAAACCCTTAACCAATACCTTTACCCTAAACCCTTTTCCATTCCCTTAAATTAAACCCTTCAATTAAACTTGTTGGGTGAATATTTGGTCATCAAGCAACCGATGGCAAAATGGGTATATCAACCATAGTACAAGGAGATTTATACGGTAAAAGTGTGGGTTTACCACATCATAGTGAGATAAATCTCTCCTCTCATCAAGGGGAGGTTCCCTATGAACTATTTATATATTAATATGAACTAAAAATAGACTCAAGGGTGAGAATACACCATCCATCTCTCTTTTTTTGGAGATGATGTTAACAAGGCAAAAGAGAAATCCTAGTTGAAGATTGAAAGCATTCCTCTTCTTTCAGAAATGATGTTCAACAAATAGCAGAAAATCTTCTTGGATAGTAACTAGATCTATGAGAAACCCACAAAAGCACAAAGTCTTTCATTACTCCCCTTACTAATTTGAAATTTAAATAATAGTAGAGTGAAGTGCAGCTCAAAGTCTTCACCTCAAATTACAACAGAGTTTAAGATTACAAAGGATAAAAGTAGTTCAAAGCCTTACTAATATCTTTCTCACTAAAACATGGAAAACATGAACTAAAGGAAATTATAGCAGCTCAAAGTCTTCATAATTAACTTCAGAATGTCTTCAAATAATTTCCACACACACTTTACTTATATAATAAAATAGATGAGAGATTATTAGGAAAAAGAACATAAGAACGATCTCCTAAATAACATGAATTATTCCAACACAAAGTTTGAAAGTAACCTGCTTCTCATTCATTCAAGAAAATATGATTTACAATCTGAGATCAAAGTCTCAAGAAGCATCTCAATTTGGTAGAGTTTTTTCTCTCAATTATCAAAAGATAGATCATTACAAAAGAGGCTCCCTCTATATATATAGAGAAAAGCCATCAAATTTGAGAAAAGACTTTCCTCATTTTACCCATCTTCTCAAACAACACTGTGAACAAGGAAATCCCCTGTGCATGCATCTTATCCAAGTAGTCTTCAATTACCTTTCCTTTTAGGTAAGTCTTTTCAGATTTATTAATCATGGGATCATCTATGGAGAAAGCCTCTGGAGTTACTGCTTCTAGAGCAAAAGTGAACCTCCTTATCACTGTGGTCAATTGTTCCACCATTACTTTATAATGATCCTTCATTTCTCTTTCCCTATCAAATTTATGAGCCATAATATCCATCATGGATTGAAAATCACTCTTAGTTCCCTTGTGAGTTATCTTCCCTAACTCAACTTGAGAGATAGAGTAGTTGTTCATATTAAAAAATTTAAGAGTCGCATCCTGTGGGGGCTTGGTTATTTCTAAAAATTTGTGATCCTTATCTCCAATAATCTTTGAAAGGATCTTTGGATTCTTGGGGGTCTTTATCATATTCCTTTTGTTCTTTAATGAAGTCGATCTTCAACACTTCAGTAGCAGGAGGGCACATGAACACTTTGTCAGTGAACTTAGGGTCTAGTCGAATTACTATGTTTCCACTAGTATCTACCACATCCCTAGTATCTTTGTTGTAGAATTGGGCACACTAGAGAATGAACTCTGTGTGATGAGACACCAAAGGAAAAGAGGAGACTAGATGAATATTTCTCTCAATTATCCTCTTCATTTCATAGCTAAGATTGTTTGCTTTGGTTCTCTCTATGAACTCGGCCATATCTACATGCCTGATCTCTGTATCCCTAGTGTCATCAACATTAGAAGTAACTAAGGTGATTAGAAAAAAACCTTGATATTGGTACTTCATCATCTTCAACTTATTTGGAGAAACCTCAGTCATTGGGATGAGCCTTTGTTGAAATTAGATTGATGAAGAAGGATCTCGAAGGGAAATTGCGATAAGAATCATGATCACGCAATTAGGGGAAATATTGGCAATCTAAGAAAATTACACATTGGATGATCATAACTAGGGAAATGTGATTGAAAGGGCTAAGGAACAAGTAGGTCAGGAAGTGAAAGAGGAGAGATCTCAAAAAATAGGAAAATTAAAATTTCCCAGAGTTAGTAAAAAAAATGGAGGGAAGGCATGCATGGGCGACAAAAATTTCCACCCTTACATGTTGAAGAATGTCCTGTGCATAGGCAAAAAAAATTGTTGTTTATGCATGTGGACAAGGGTATATGTGCATTGGTGGTTAATTTCACCACCTATGCACAATGGGAAGTTCTGAGTTTGTGCATCGGTGGTGAATTTTGCCGCTGATGCACATATTGGTATTTTCATGTAAGGGAGGTGAAAATCACTGTCCTTGCATGAAATAACAAGGGAGGAACTATGTGAGGGTGGAAAATTCCACCAGTCTTACATGGGGAAGAATGGTAGGAAGTAATGGCATGATTAGATGGGTGGAAGGAGGGGAAGAGGGTTGGTATCGGCATGGTTAGACAGCCTCCTCAGGGGGAAAAAGGAGGGAGGGGAAGAAAAACATAAGAAAACCTAGCCCTAGAAGGAAAATAGGAAAAAACAACATGAAAAAGAGAAGGAAAACAAAAATAAAACAAAAATTGAAACCCTACTTGGAAAAATCATGAAACAATGCTCGAATCTAAGGAAAAATCGATCGCACTTGCTTGCTTGATCATAAAGACACAGGGAGGAGGAGATGAAAAGAGGAATGGATCAAATGAGGAGGAAATGGGGTTAAATGGGGTGAAAAATGACCCCAACCACTTGGTGCACATGGCTATAAATGTCACGCATGCAAAATGAGACCATGTAGGGGTGGTAAATTTTTCTGCCTCTGCATGTGGAGTTGGAAGAACGATGTAGGGGCGTAAAAATTTGTCATTCCTGCATGAAGGATTGGAAAGATGCAAGGGAAAAAAAAATTTCCACTCCTACATGAAGGATGCAAGGGTAGAAAAAATTGCTGCCATTACATGGAAACTAGAAAACTACATGTAATGTTGGCAAAATTTGCTGCCCTTACATGTAAACTTTAGAAAATACTTAACTTGAAAAGAGGGAAAATTTGTCATCTGATCACGTCAAGATTGTAACAATTTTCACATTTTTTGGGAAATCGTAACAAGGTAACATCATGAACTTCAAATGATGCCAATCAATCAAACACGAGATCAAGAAAAACTTGCCTCGAAAGATGAACTTAGAGTGAAAAAAATATGAAATGGATAAGTTTTGTAGGGGTTGTTCCAAAAACATGCATAGCTGATTTTGGGAACAACAAAACCTTTTACCCAAATTTTCCCCATTTCTAAATATTTTTACAACCATCAATGGTCAAAGATTGACCAAAAAATATATTTTTTAGAATTATCATCGATCAACCATAAACTATCGATGGTTGAGTGGTTGACCATTGATGCTCTACATAGTTATTGATTGGTGGTCACCTATCGATTATTACAAGTCAATAGTGACCACTGATGGTCACTATTTAGTGACATCCAATGATCTTCAAGTCTTAGGGCTTGGTAATCTCGCTTAAAATAGTAAACAAAACAAAACATAATAAAAAATAGAGATACCAATTTGTAAGCCTACTTACATACCCAATTATTAAAATCAATAATTAACCATAATACTAGAGCTCAAATATCCAAAGATCTAAACAACACCACAAAAAATAAACCCAAGTCTAAAAACTACCAAATATAAATGTACTACCTACCTCATTTGTCAATCATCATCATGGAAGAGCTCTAGGAACTGCTACCACCTGACCCTGTGCTCTCCCTCATCCTTATTGTATCCTCTCTAGTCAATATTGCCAACCAATCAACCACAGTCAATACCTAATCACAAATATCTCAAAAAATCACTCAAATCACTCAACTAAATTAAGGATCTCAACTATCACCATTTTTTAAAACACACTAATAGCTAAATTTCATGGGTCAATTTCAAAAAATGAACAACTAAAACACTTAGAAGCCTTTTTATCATCACCCTTTTAAGGGTAATGTATGACCATTGACGGTCACTTAATTACCTTTGATGGTTGACCTCTATCATCAAAAATTGACCACTTTGGGATTTTTCACTCCCACCCACCATTTTAAAAACAAATTATCATCACAAAAATAATCGCACTACCAACCATTGGAGTACCTATTCTCCACCAATTGAATAACCAACCACGTAACCTTGACATTGGTCAATTTGGCCTAAATTTTATGCATTTTAGTATTACCTTGCTTTGGTTATTCTGACCACTATGACTACATTACCATGCTAACCATTTTGAAATCATGCTACTTTTATGCACAAACCATGTGTGTCTTCCTAGGATCATTTCCTATCTTGGATACCTATGAGTATACTAACCTTACCTAAGAGACTTGAGTTTTCAAGTAAAACCTAACCACCATGCCTAAATATGATAACTTGGTCCAATTATCACTTATCCTTATAGTACCACCATTTTTATCGATGACCTCAACTATGGCAACCTAGTTAATGCATGATCTTGGCTATCACACTTAGTCACACTTTGTGCACATGTTTACACTTCAGTGCCCAACCAATCACCAACTCTGTCACCCACTTACCCACTTATAAAACTTTTAATTGATTCTCTTTTACCTCATCACTTCTTTATTTGAGGGGGAACACCTCTTCCCATGCTCAAGGTAGCCAAACCTTTAACCTACCATCTATTTTTTGTTTTACAAATTTTTGATACAAATTGGATAACAAAAAGGGGAAAATGTAGACACTAGAAAATGACCATCTCAAGAACGTATTGGACCACTTATTAATAATTACCCCATAAAACTAAGTCAACCTAACTAACTTTGACCATTCTACCTTTGTCTTATCGACCGCCGATGGTAGACCCCTAACCACCGATGGTTAGACCCAACCAGTGATGGTTAGCCTTTAACTACCTTAAGGGTTAACTCCAACTCAATTCCACCTTGATTTTTTATTCTTATCCACTTTCATAATTATGCATGTTAAGTCTAAAATTAGATGGCCTATTAAACACCTTATTTGAACCTATTGTTTCACCTCTCCCTTCCTTATATAAAAAGAGAGGAGGAGGTGAAAGGAGAAGATAAAATCATGAGATTCTTGTGCCAGAGATTATATCTTTGTGTATAGATTCTCTTCTCACTTAGGGGAATCTATAAAATCTTCCAATGAGCATGATAGATATCACAAGTTCAAAAATTCATCAATTAACAAGCCAAAGTACCATCACTCTACTAGAATTGCCAAACCAGTTTTTAGCTACCCTCAACATTCTTCAAACTAACAAAAGATGTATTTGTCTCTTGTCAAGATTCAAGACTTATTGTTTTTTTCATGTCTTTCTACAACCTTTCCCAACCAAACTTCTTGACACAAACTAAATCCTATAGGAACCAACGATGGTCACCCTTTATGCTAATGGTTTGGCCCTAACCATCAACACTTTCTTAATCACCAAAGATCACTCAATTATTGATGGTCTCACCCAAACATCGATGGTCACTATGTGTCAATTCCAATAGAAAATTAATTTCACCTATCAGACCCTAACCAAATTCCACTTCATAAGTTTTTTCCTGATCACAAAGGATCACCCTATTTTCTAAACCATGTCTAATTTATTTAGCATTAATATCTAATCATTTATTCCTATAATTAGTAAAATTCATTTCTTTTCAAGAACTTGTATTTTATTTCAGTATTTTATATTATTTATGCAAGTAATCTATCTTTCACTTTCAAAAATTGATTGTTTAAAAATTTAGAGTGATAGCCTCTAAGGAATCCACCCTACTATCCAAGTAATAAACCATATATTTAATGCTTTTATTATCTATAGGTCATTCCTCTCTAGATAAAGAGGAGTATCTACAACCATCTGGATTACAGAGCATAAAACCAAATCTAAGTTTTACTAACCTCACCCTTATTTTAAGTTTTACAACCTTCTTCTTAGAAAATAAAGCAAAATTTACGTGAAATAATTAGATCTATTTAAATATCATTATGTTCAATTTATCTTATCAATTATTATATTATTTTTACCTCATTAATTCCCTTTCACTGATCAATTAATTCAATTTATCCCCTCTTCTCTAAATCATTCTTTTAATTATAATTCTATGTGAATGGAATTATAATCTCCTTTCAATTGTTAATTCATCATTTTCCTTCCAAAATTCATCTTCGATCAAGAAATAATCTTGATATCTTATAGGATACTATTTTGTGAGATAATCAATTTATGAAGTGAATTAATATATAAGATTATTCTCCACCCTTCATCTTGGAGACAAGATGAAGGCACCTTAATGAATCTTGTGAGATATTTTAGGAGCATTCTCAACCCTTCATATTGGAAACAAGATGAAGGGCCCACATTGGTGATCCATGTGCCTTATTGGGAATAATTCTCATCCATTCATCTTGGAAATAAGATGAATGATGTATATTAGTCTTCCTTTGATATTTTAGAGGATTATCCTCTATAGTTCATTTTCAACAATATGAAGGTCTTGCATTATTAATTCATGGGTTATAATATGTGCACTATTGAGGAATTGTTTTTAGCCATTCATATTGGATTCAAGATGAAGGGTATTCATTGATCCTATTTTTTTAAAAATATACATCTTCTCCATTAGAATTCACATTATCAAATTAGACAACAAAGTGATAATAGATTCTAGAGCCTTCTTTTGTATCACCTCTTCTTTTCTTGATCAATTAAACTAGCCCATAACTTCAAAGGAGATATTTCAACATGAGTTAGAATTAACAAAGACCTATTGATGCTAAATTTGGTTCCAATAATATGTAAAGATGAGATTTTTAATGAAGGTTTATATCATATTGGTTTAATCTTAGCATTTGCTAGTTAGTATTTGTATTCTCACAAGGTTTTAGGTATGAATAATTAATTCCTCATGATTAATTTGATAATTTACAAAATATTGGATGAGTATAATTAATGTTTTTAAAGGAAAAAGTACCCTGTCCCAAATATAATTATGGTCCATCATGATTATAAAGGAAATGGTTTTGGGAAAAAATAACAAGGTAGACTACACCTATTTTTTTTTATTTGAGAAACTAGTGTTTAGTTCTTAAACAATAAAGGGTTTAGAATAAGGGGAAAAATCTAGTTAAATATGGAAAAATACATATTTTTATCTAATGATTTACATGAAGAACAGAAATGAACTTATCTTCAAATGGATTGAAATGAATGATTTAGTGGCTAAAAGTTGAGGTGCAAGACTAGGACACTATCATGAATCTATATCTAGCCTTCATTTTATGATTAGATAAGAGTACCAAAAGTGGAAAAGAGTGGCACCAACATTGTAGTCCACCTCTACTATTATTTTCCAATATATATGAGCTTTATAGGTTTTTTTTTATATCTTGATGTGAGTCTATGTACAAAATTTTAGAACCTGGAAGTCAATAGAGCTCATTGTAGGTTCATTTCAATCTCCAATCCTTGTATATATCTACACACATGCAAACAAAAAATGCATCAAAATTAAGGGGGAGGTGTGCAAACTGGGTTAGGGGAAGAATGATTGCATGAGCTAGAACCCCTACTATCCTGATCACTACCTATATTACCCCTTAAGCTAGGGTCTCAGATCAAATGTAGTTCTTCTTTAGGGAATGTGCATAATCAATATGCACAATATATGCAAAAATAAATTTTACCTAGGCCCTTCCTTGATCAAGCATGCAAGCCTATGTGTGATGTAAAATGTTGAGCTATACTATTGACTAGTTTTTATTATGTAATATTCCAAAGTAGTAAGTGCTATATATAAAATGCCTTGTGTAGTCTTTTATATATGAGACTCTTTATTTTGAATTTGGGGGCTTTATTTAAATTAGTCGACATCAAAAATATAAATAAAATTTAAGGGAGGGGATAAGAAGGGTTTAGAATATGTTAAATAAGAAAAAATGACCATTGGACAATAGTACTAGAAAGGAAAAGAGCATTGGACACTATAATCCTACAAAATTATGTTGTTTAAGACTCAAAAAAATAAGCTAGGACTGACACACACCAAGTCTAGGGGTTTCTAGAGGTATAGGTCAATCATTTGAGATAAAAATATGTGATAAATCAATAAACAAAACCAAGATAAGTAAAATAAAGACATGGTTAATGTGAACAAGGCTCATATTCTCTAGCTAGAGTCTCCTATGAAAGGATTGTGAAAAGACATGATATGTGTGATTGCTTGACCAATTTAAGGTGTATACATTTGCCCCCATTTTATTCTAGTGATGCAATGAAATGAATTAATATATTAAAATAAAGAAAATAAAATGCATACCTAAACCTACCTATGTGAAGATAAGTGTGATGAAAAAAAAGGGTCCAACTCACTTCTTTGCTAGGGAAGTGGATGGAGAGTCGAGTAATTCATAGAGAAAGAAGGAATCCCTAAAATGGATGCCCCTATACTAAATTTGAATATGGAATCCATGTAATCATGGAGAATAAGGGTAATGCTTGCCCCCTATACTGAATCTAGCTAGAAATGAGAAACGCTTAGAGGCCCAAAACTAATGTTTGTCCTCTGTACCACATAAATTCATGTAATTTAGAATGTGTGCATAAAATATATACACTTTAAAGATCAAAGTCTATCATTCCCCCACTCTGAATAATCTAAATTGAAACTGAGAAATTATTAGAGGCCCAAAACCAATGTCTATCTTCTATCCCACATAAAATCATGTAATTTGGATCTAGGTAATCCTATGGACCAATCACTACATATGATCATATGGTCCAACCTAGTGACAACCTATGTAAAACTATGTGTAATCTAAAACTCTAGTAAATGTGCAAAAAGAGAATGGCATGTCTTACCATTCTAATATATATAATCCTAGATGATGAAGAACATGAAAATATGTGCCATACCCCTAAATATGGTATGTGAGTGATGCATATGTATAGTCTAGAAATATGTATAATGACATATGAAATGACATATCGTGCCATGTCCCATGTGAAAAAATGGATATCAAAACAATGTGCTCTACACTATGCCTATAATCTATTATCTGGTCTTATAATTGTGTCATGTTGTATGAAGTTGTATGTGTGAGATGTGTAGTAATGTACATGCCCCCAAATATGGTATTTGGTCTAAATCTATATCAATGTCATTTTGAATCCATATAATTTGAACCATTGTATTTGACTAGTATATGTATCTTTAAATTGAAGGTATGTCCCTCTGAATGTCTTGAGTAATGCTAAATGACTCATGTAATATGAATAACTATATATCTTGACCAATATGAGCTGAGTCTAATAATCTAACTAATGGATGTGTAAAATTCATGGTGTATCTATAAAATGAATTTTATCCCCCTAAATGTCTTGATTAATCATAAATAACCCATGTAATCTGAATCACTATATATCTTGACCAATCTGAGCTAAGTCTAATAATCTGAATACTAGAGGTGTATGAACCATGGTGTATCCACCTATGAGAGTGGATAGGCATACTGGGTAAGTATATGAATAGGAATAGTAGGAATGATACCCCATTTTGGGGAGAGGGATGAAATTTGTGATAGAGGAGGTTGAGCCAAAAGTGATGACTAGTGGTGTAATGATAGAAACAAAGGATGGTATAATTTTTAATGGATTGAGAGGTTGGTTGATTATGTAGACTAAGTTGTTGAAATTGAAACAAGTTTTTTATTGGTTAGGACCAAGTTGTATGTATAGATATAAAATGGTATTGATGTTATGATTATGTGGAATAAAATGGTTTGCAAAATGGAGCTATATGCTTGAAGTTATAGGCAAAATGGTATTTTGTTTTAGATGAAAAAATTGTTTGATAGAGGAAAATTGGATTGATTTTTTAATCATTTGCACATTGACTAGTTTAAGATTTGGAGCTCTATGGTAGGAGATATACCAAGGAGATGAGAACTTAATATGACCTAATTTGAGAATTTGGCATCCCATCTTGAGTCTAGTGGGGAGATTGCCTTGGTAAGTAGTTGAAATGTGTTATTTTTGCTTGTTTGGGACCCTATTTTTGATGTTTTAAAGCTATTTTGAAGTGTTTTAGGAAATTTACACTTGTTCCAATGATCCTATCTAGGATTTAGTTTTATTTTCTAATGTTCAGCACTATTGTCTAGGTTTTGGTGCTATTAACTATCATTAGTGTCTTTTTGTAATGATGGTGTCCATTAGGGCTAGTGTTTTGGGATTTTCAATTATTGCTTGTTGTTTTTTAGCTTAGATATTTTCCTTGGCATGGTTAACTTACATATATTTTATTTTTTGGTTTTTTTATAGGGTGACATATAGATGAGGGATTTATGTAGAGGCTTGGTGATGGAGACACTAAGATTTTTACCTTTGTTAGTGGATGAGAGGTTTGTGATGGATAGAGCAAGGCTAAGTCATGTGTGTTACATAGGTACTATGCATTAGGATAGGTATCTAATTACTACCTTATGTGAGACGTGGAATGTAGACACATGTAATTTTTGGCTTCCTAGAAGGGAGATTACTATTACTCTAGAGGATGTGTACCATATTTTTCATTTACCACTTAGTGGATGGTGTGTAACTTTATAGGATGATATGGGTGATAATGTTATTGATCATGTGTCTTTGAATTTTTCTAGTGTTCCATCAGGTACACATTGAAGAGGAAGTTATAGCAATGTATTATTAACAATTATTATACAATCAAGTGTTTTTAATTTTTGGAAGTGGTTGGCCATGTTTTTGGCTTGATTTGTTGATGTAGATGAGAGTGGGGTGTTGATTTCATATAGGATGCATAGGATTATGCATATTAAAGAGGTGTATGGTATTGTGTTCTCATGGGGTAGGACAATTTTTCCCACTTATACAAGGATATTTATAGGTTTACTTAAGAGGCATTTCATGGCAGTGTGAGTGTGGCTAGTTTATTGCATTGTTGGGCTTATGAGCACATAGTGGTTGTGCAGTTGATAAGATTATCAAGGGAGAGGTAGGCACCTCCACATCCATTTGGATAGTGGTAGATGAGTATGTTGGCTATCTAATCTCTGATATATCACTATAGATGAATTTTAGATTGATTGGTGGCTTTAGATATCATATGAAGGCCATATAGAGGATTACTTAGGTGGCCTGAGGATGGAGTGTAGTTGCAGTATATGAGGATCATCTTTTGGTTACATGACTACTAGGTTAGAGTGTACAAGTGCTACTAGTATGAGTGCATGACTAGATGGTTTAGGGTACCACATGATGTGCTCCTTGCATCATGGGTGTGGGTGAGGATTTCACAAGCACCAATAAGGGTAAGAGCTCATGGGAAGCCTACTAAGGCTAAGTTAGCACCACTACCCTTAGATGAATGGGATGTGGCTATAGATATTCCTAATGTAGATGATGTTGGATGCATAGAGGCATATACCACAAGGTAGATTAGGCATCGGTGGGATCCATTATATCATGTTGATGGAGGGGATGCCCCTGAGTATGAGGATCTCACTCTGATCCAAATGATGGGAGGTATGCTTTAATTATATTTGAATTATGTACAAGATTGTGCTTATTTTATCTTGTTTATAAAATGTATATCTAATGTAATGTTGTACTTATTATGTACAGGTGGAGTGGGAGGTGCTCATGATGAAGCACTTATTCAAGGAGGAGGTGGAGATGATGGGTTTTAGGAGACCATCATTGAGTCAAAACTCAAAAAGCTTACATGGCATGTCCCTAATGATGTGGTAGAGGAGGGTTTGATAGAGTGTGTGATAGTTACATCTGATGTTTATGCTTATTTTTTTGATCAAGATATGATATCTATAGGTGTATATGTTAGGGTAGTGGGAGAGAGAGAGAGATGAGTTTAACAATGATCTAGATAGGCATAGGATGCCTCCACCTAATTATGTATATGTTAGCATGAGGATCATGGATGAGTACATGAAGTTTTAGAGGTGATATATAGACTTATATGAGGAGCATGGTCAGCTATTAGAGTTAGAGAGTCATCGTAAGAGGCATTTGGGAACTTGAGGAGATGTAGGGACATCAAGTGTTAGGCTGGACTATGGGACTCCTACTAGAGGAGAGAGTGATATTGAAAGTGAGGGCATGATACCCATTCATGATTGACTATATCTTGATATGATGTATATGTTTTGAAAATGTTTTTATATATATGGTTATTGTTTGGATTTCAACTCATGTGTACTGTGTTATGGGACTTAAAATATATTATTATATTCATTACAAATGGTTGATTTGGTATTGATTTCAAGGTTGTATATGTTTTGTTAAAATGGTACTTGGGATATGTGATTTGATTTTTTTGTTGATAAGTTTAGGTGTGATGCTACCTTTTGATTTTTAATCATATGTAAGCAAAAATTTGTGGGTTTTGTAAATGGTAAATTATTTGGATAAACAAAGTTGATTTAATGTTGATAAAAATATGATTTGGTAAGATCGAGATTTTGATAGGCTAGTTTTGGCTATGGATGGTTATTGGGAATTAGGAATGTTAGTTGTTAGTATATGGGGATGTAATCTAACACATTGTGCATATTACTTCCTTGAGAGTGGCTCAAGAATACAAAGGCTAGATAGACCTTTGGATCCATCATTGCCCTAATAAGTGAAGTTATGAACTAATACTAGTATGAATATGTGTCATATCACTCTATGTTGTATCACTATCTAAACCTTGATGGACAACTAAACAAGTTCCCATACTAATCATGTTGTGTAAGAATATACTATGTATCTGATACTATTTATTGTGTACTAAGTATAGTTGGATGTGGAGATTTTGTAAAATGTAACTTTAATGGACATGCAATAGGAACTGTGTGTTGTGAAGAAGGCTCATTTATCTAAAATTTTATACCTTGTGGCCTCTATTGTGATGTGTATGACTGATCCATAGATCAAGATGGAGATGAAACCTATGATGAGGGCTCATTTAATATCAACTATAATGGATTGATACATTGGATAGGACCTAGAAAATCTAGCCATAGTGAATATTTCTCATGAGATATACTCTATAATGTGGGTTCATTTAATATTAATCATAGCATATTTTTACATGAGATAGGACTTGAAAAATATGTCCATAGTGAATATTTATTGTGAGTATTACTCTGTTATGGTGCCTATGACTCTGATAGATATGTATATGTAACTACACTATGTACTCCTTGGACAACAGTGATATATGTAGGTTGTTCTCACTGTACTATTTTCCAAACCTTCTAAAGAGGTGAAATATGAGATCTCCTATGAGGGTCAGTTCTATAACCTGCATTACTCTCATGATGAGTGACCCATGATTCATATGAAGGAATGTATTCAGATGACTCAGTTGTGGATGAATGATGTCTATGGTTCTATGGTGGAGGAGATCTTGGTGCCCCCTATATGAATGTTATGATGCCATTATCAACACATCTATTAATGTAATCCTTGTGTCCATAACAATCATTATCTTTATGTCCATGAATATGATGATAGTTGCAAAAAGGTTGATGTGGTTATCTATGTAAGAGATGTGGATCTCGTCGATGAGTAGAAGGTAATGTGATTAACCTCATATTAAGTAGTGCTAATAATATGACAGATGGGATATCTAACTATGAATAAAACTATAATGGTGCCTTGATTTTGTTCTCTATAGTGCATAATATAGGTTATACTTTAGATATTAGTTATCTATTCTTAACCAATTGAATTTCTAGTTGTGGTCTCCTATATTGTTTAGGACATGGTGGATGTTGTGTGATAGGATATATAGATATATATACTGCTATGAAATCTAGAGTAATCTAATCAACTGAATCTACCTCAATCAATCCCAATTTCGTTTCCAAAGCTAGAATTGTAAAGCATAAGTGCTTGAAAGAAGACTCTATCTGATATAGTAGATTCTCAAGGAGAACTTATTGAAGCCCATTAATAAAGATATGTTGAATCTCTAAATCTATTGGTTTGTATATCAATATTAACATGTACTTCTTGAATCATAAGATATAATCACTAACTAGCTCTAAAGTATTCTAATAAAAAGTTGTAATTTTCTCATATGTGACATGAGGGTATATGTTTGCTATGTAATCTTTGAGAAATGCCTTCTCTAAGTCATCATATGTGTGAAAGGAGCCAATAGGGAGTAGATGAAAGAACCAATTCTGTGCTTTCCCCACTAAAGTCTACTAGAATAACTTGAGTAGAATCAAAGGACTCACATGAAATGTCAAATCATTCCAAAATGCCTAAAGGTATATGAATGGATATCTAGTTCCATTCAAGTGAGGCAATGATGGTATTTGGAAAAGCTTAGGAAATGAAGATTTTATAGATGTATTCAAAATAGGGTTACCATTTAAATCATTGTAATCCATCCAAGACTTATAGGCCTTGTTTTCCAAGGTAAGTATATGTACTTGGTGTTTTAATTCACCAACTACATGAATTAAAGAGATAATCTCTTGTGATGGTACATTAGCATCTTGAAGTGGTCCATTCAATCATTGAATTTGATTGTTAATTTTATCCATAGGAACACTACATTTAAAAATTAGATCATAAGGAGGGGGTGTGCTCACTTGAACCTTGGGAGTAATGATAAGTTAGACCTTACTAGATGTATGTGGGCTACCATTCCCTTTACATGAAGAGTGAGAAATAAGTTCTACTATAGTGAGGGGTGGCTTAGGAGATTCATTTGTATCATTATGTTTTAGTGTATCACATTCTAATTGAGTATAATATGCGTTATTATCATGAACATTTGCATTATTTGAAATAGAATCATGCATAGAAATAGAAACACCATTTGGTAGTGCATTATGTTTGAAATGAGGAGTGAGAGAATAGTTATAAACATGAGATGAATATTATTCTTCACTATGTGCATAATAATCATCATTGTTCCATGAATTATCATCATTAGAATATTATTCATAATCACTCTCATTTTCATATTCATTTTCATGTTCACTATCATACTCATTATCACTTTCAATGTAACTAGGGAGAGGTGTAAGAGAAGAATTTAATTATTTTCTAATATGAAATAAAGTATCATTTGAAATTGGAATTTCATGTGAATATATGTTATCCATGGATGAAGTGCATGCCTTATTTTCATGAGAAGTAAGAGAAAGAGATTTATCATTTAGATCTTATTTAGACACAATAGAGTTAGGAACATGAGATGTATCATTTGAACTATGTAGTGGTAATTTGATATTATTATATTTATATTTTTCTAATTTAAACATTCAAGTATCAAAAAAAGAGAAAAAGATTAGGTTCACATGGAATCAAACTATCACCAACTAGAGGTTCACTTGGAAGTGCATGACTAATTTGTTCATTTGGTGCATTGTGCATAGGAGAATGAGGTGAAAATTACCTTTCCCATTTATCAAAATTATTTTCTTTAGAAGAGAGAGTAAAAGAGTTAGGTTTGAGAGATGAAGATGCATCTATTTGTGCTTTATTATCAATTTCTCATATATCATCATATTCCTCATTCCAACAATAGTTATTATCTTCCTTGTAAATAAAATCATTTTCCATATTTTTAGCTAATGTGAAATTTTGCAAATGTTTCCATTCATTGTCATAATTATGAGAAAAATTTAGAAACTTATCTATAGGATGAGAGGGAAGAAGTGCCTTAGTGGCCATTTTATTACTTTCATGAAGAGAGTGTTAAAAGTAATATTAAGCAAATGAATACAAAAATAACCACTAACCTATAGAATTTGAAATTATGTTTGACAAAGTAAACAACTTGAAAAAAATTCAAAGTATTTTTCTAAAAATTGCAAGGGAAGAAAACTTGGGGCTTAAGGACTTAGTTTGGAAATCTAGGGTTTTGGGCTAGGGTTTTAGAAATTTTGAAAATTATGCCAATAATTTAAATTCTAAAAATAATTTTGAATAGAATAAATGCTCAAAAATTAATACAAAAATAAGAGATTTGAAATTAAAAAAATTCATAAGAAAACTACTAATATTGAAAATTTGAAATTATGTTTGACAAAGTAAACAATTTGTAAAATTTCCAAAAATATTTTTCTAAAATTTGTAAGGAAGGCTTGGTGTTTGTGGACCTGATTTAGAAATATAAGGTTTTGAGATAGGGTTTTAAAATTTTTGAATAATATTCCAATAATTTAAATTCTAAAAATAGTTTTGAATAGAATAAATGCACAAAAATTTATACAAAAATAAGAAATTTGAAGTTAAATTTTTGCATAAATTATGAACGAAAAACCCTAAGAGTACCTAGGGTTTTAGATTTGTTCAAATTAAGTAAAGTTCACCAAACATTTTTGTTATTTTTAAGAAAGTAGTGTTTAGTTCCTAAATAATAAAGGGTCTAGAGTACGAGGAAAAATCTAGTTAAATATGGCAAAATACAAATTTTTATCTAATGATTTACATGAGAAAGAGATGAATTTATCTAAAAATTGACTGAAATGAATGATTCAGGGGCTAAAAATTGAGGTGTAGGACTGGGAAAATATCATGAATCTATTTTTGGCCTTTGTTTTATGATTAGATAGGAGCACCAAAATTGGATAGGAGTGGCACTAGCACTATAGTCCACCTCTACCACTATTGTCTAGGAGATCTGAGCTTTCTGAGTTTTGTCCATTATCTCGATGTGAGCCTATGTACAAAAGCTTAAAGGATAGAAGTCAATAGATCTTGTTATAGGTTATTTCAATCTCAAAACCCTGTATCTATCTACAAACATGTAAACAACAAATTCATCAATTTTAAGAGGGGGAAAAATAGGTTAGGGGAAGAATGATCACATGATCTAGAACCCTTGTTGTTTTGATCACTACCTATATTAACCCTCAAGCTAGGGTCTCAAATAAAATGTAGTATTCCCTTAGGGAAAATGCATAATCAACATGCACTATAGATTCAAGAATGAATTTCAGCTTAGCCCTTTCTTAATCAAGCATGCAAGTCTATGTGTGATGTAGAATGTTTAGCTATAATATTGACTATTTTTTATTATGAAATGTGCCAAAGTAGTAAGTGATAGATATAAAATTCCTTGTGTAGTAATTTATATAAGAGACTCTTTATTTTGAATTTGGAAGCTTTATTCACATTAGATGACATCAAAACTCTAAATAAAACTTAAGGTAGGGGATAAGAAGGGTTGAAAACCTATTAAGCAAGAAAAAATGACCATTAGACAATAACACCAAAAAGGATAAGAGCATCAAGCATTGTAGTCTTATAGAATTCTATTGTTTTGAGTCTTAAAAAAATAGTCTAGGACTAACACATACCAATTTTGGGGGTTTTGGAGGTATAGGTTAGTCGGTTGAGATAATAGAGAGGTGATAAAAGCAATAAACTAGACCAAGAAAAGTAAAATAAAGACATGGCTAATGTGAACAAGGCTCATATTCTCCAGTCATAGTTTCTTGTGAAAGGAATATGAAAAGACATGATATGTGTGATTTATTGACCAATTTAGGGTGTATAAAACATGTTATTCTTCCTACAAAGCATTTAAATAAATAAGGTATCAAATACAAATAACTTAAGGTCATCCATACACACATTGAAAATGGTGAAACCTTTCTGTTAAATGATGATGTTTCCAAAAGTGACATAGAGTCCTATTATAGCATATAAGATGAGATTTACAATACCAATATGTTTGATTCCCATTATATTCTTAGCATTTCTATTATTCTAACCCTTCTGATTACCCTTCATTATCCTGACCTTATTGATTGGGACCAAGAAGATAATGATATCATTATCAACATGTTTTAAAATTTAGAAGCTATTTCAGAGTTCATGGGCCTAAGATAAAATTTACCAATAGGTGACAAAAAAAAAGGATTTATATACTTCCTTGATCAAAATAAAAATAAATCATCAATATCCTAAAGTAAACCTCTCTGAGGTAATTTGATATTAGGGAAAAAGTAAATAAAAATACAAGTCCATTAGTGAAAACACATTTTAGACAACATTATATGGGGAAGTTAACTCTCCTTGATAGGAATCCTAAGAGTCTACAAGTCCACATTTGTCATTTAGTGATGAAATTAACCGTGAACGTCATGAAGAATTTGAGTGTATAGCCTTAGATAATCCACATTTAGTAGATCAATTTCCATTACCTGAGATGAGTGATTCTCATTATTACTACATTGGTCAATCGAAGAGTCCACATTTAGAGTTAAATGACTAGTTACCTTCTTTACCTATGATTCTGGATGATGGCTCCAATTTTATTGTAGAAGACACAATAAAAGTGACATAGGATGATCTTAAAATAATAAATATTGGTGTGTATCTCACTCCAAAGTAATGTGAATTGATCATTTCCACTCTAATGGAGTTCATTGATATATTTAATTGGGCTTATTAAGATATATCTGGTTTAGATCCTTCATTGGTATCACATCATTTGGTCATGCATCTAGATACCAAGACTATTAAGTAGAATATAAGAAATATATATCCATGGATTTCCATCCTTATCAAATAAAAATTATAAAATTTACTTTCAGTAAGTTTTATTAAATGTATTCCCTATGTATATTATATTTCCAACATTGTTCCACTTAGTAAGAAACTAGTCAGCATCTGAATCTACACTAATTTTAGAGATATTAACAAAGCATGTCCTAAAGATGATTTTACATTTCCTAATATAGATATTATTATGGACTCTACAGTAGGTGGATTTTTTATTTAGTTATGAGTAATTAATATTTCTATATAAGATTAAACTAAAATAATATTCACAAATCCTTGAGGAATGGTATATTAACAAGTCATGCCATTTGGAATTAAAAATGCCAAAGTTATATATCAGTAAGTAATGACTATTATATTTCATTATATTATGCATGATAATTTTGAATATTATGTTGATGATATTGTGGGAAAATTAAAAACTTGTGAAGGTCATCCATAAGTATTGAGAAGAATATTTAAAGGCTTCATGATTATAAAGTGTGTCTTAAACCCAACAAATATGTTTTGGGGTTACAATTGGAAAAATTGTAGGATTCATTTTATCTCATATGGGCATTGAATTTTATCAATCAAAGGTTCAATATATTACTGATATTCCACCTATTTCAAATTTGAAACAATTGCACAACATATAGTGTAACATCTAGGTTATTAGATGTTTCATTTCTCAGCTTGTTGATCATTGTCATCCATTTACACATCTTTTTAAAAAGGGAATTAAATTTAAATGGAATTTTTAATTCTAGTAAGATTTTTAGTAACTTAAAAAATACTTATCAAATCCTCTAGTACTTGTTTAGATAATTCAAGGAAAGCCTTTGTTATTGTAGATTTATATCATTACTAGTGCCTTAAGGAAACTCCTCACTCAAGATGAATATAAGGGAAAAGGAAGAGTTATGTATTATCTAAGCCTAAAATTAGTCTCTTATGAGAAAGACTATACTCCAATACAACAAATATTTCCTTGAATTAGTTTTTTTCTTCCTAGAATATTAGACACTATATGTTGAACAATAAAACCATGTTGACTACCAAATTGGATCTTTTGAAATATCTATTAGCAAAAGTAGTTCTAACTAGTTGAGTTGATAAATGGGTCATGTTACTTATATACACATAATATTTTCAAACTTTTATCGATTACTAACACTTTATATCTTTCATAATCCCATTGAGTCTCAATATTTTCAAGTACACACCTTAAGGGGTGCACTGGAAAAGGGGTGAGAAGACCATTGGTGCCTCGTAAGATTGTTCTTCCCTTTTTCCACTTTTTATATCTACACACTTATCTCCTAAAACCATTTACCCTATGATTTCTCTTCTCATTTGAACCCATTCCAAAGTTTTCATACATTTTATCCTCCTTTTCTTTACCTTGATCCTATTTTGTTAGTGAACTGTATAGGGTTGACTTGGTCGACCCTATACAGTTTTGAGTTATTTTCACTTAGGAACTATTTTGACCTTTGGGCAACTTAGCTTTGGACTTAGTGAATTATTATTCAAAATTATACTGGGTTAACTAGGTTGACCCTATTGGCAAACATTTTTAGAAGGATTCAGGGTAAGATCTGCCTATATATACAAGTTCATTTCCCACCATTTGATAAGAAAAGAAGAGAATAAGAAGTAAGTGCAAATGAACATCTATTTATTAACCATTCTACTTGAGAAGTAAAGATTAGGGTTTCATACTTTATTTTGAGATATGGATCTTGTCTTATGGAGAAGTCTTTTAGATGCATTGATAGGTTGTGTAGCCTAGAGCTGATTTATCTTTGTTATCATTACATACCATAAGAATTTATTATGAAGAACCTTGGCCAAAGGAGAGATTGAGGCTTGGTGGGTTTGTATTCAAGGGAAATATTCCTAACTTTATTTCTTCTTTTTTAAGAGTAGATAAATAATGCAATTATGATTCTCTTCCATGCATTAGAATTCCATATATGTTGATGTGTGTATATGTCTTCTATGCATGTTTAGTTTTTATCTTATTTTTAACCCCCACTTTGTGCCACAAAATTTGGTGAGCACCAGATTAGGTTTACTTTCTTGTTATTAGTATATGTGAAATATTAAAACCTAGAACCCCATTAGGGTTATTGCATGATTGTGTTAGACTGGAGGCTTTGGAACCCTCCTTAACATATTATATTTTGATAAGTGATCCCTTAATCAGGTCTAGAAGATCCCCATATTGGTTATTTTCTTGCATAAAAAATATGTTCCCAATCATAAGTGTAGGTATAATCTATCTTCTCCAAGCTAGGATTGATTTATAAACATACTGCATTTCTAATTGCATACATTTTGGTGAACCCAACATGAACTAACCCTTGTAGGATTTATTTACTTATTTCTCATTATTTTATCATTATTTTTATCATATACTTGCCATATTTGGTGAACTACATCGACATAGTTCTAGCTTCTATGCATAGGTTTAACACACAATCGCATCAAGATGACTCAATTCTATTTGTGTAGGTTTTTAATCAGCTATAGAAAACATACTAGGTAGACCTAGTTAACCCTGTATATTTTTAGACATCTAGTCCAGACTATTAAGTTGACTCAGTCAATCCTATACATTTTCAAAAACTTAGTTCAACATACTAGGTCAACCTAGTTGACCCTATACATTTTAGGCACTTAGTAATAGGCTTCTCCAAAGTTGAATCAGCCTAGTTGACCCTGTTAGTATAATTTTCAATCATTTCTCAAGGTTATTTTGCAACAATCTCACTTCTCTACATCTTTAAACCCACCAAGGTTTCTTTCTATCCTTTATCTCTTTTCTTATAGTCTTTTGTTTTCACATTTTGTAGTCCTCAAAACATTCCTTATACAATCCACTAGATCAACTCTATTGATCTAATTATATATTTTGTGTGCTATCTAGATAACTAGATTGACTTTGTCGATCCTATCCATTTTTAGACATTGCTTTTGTAGTACATAAATGACACTATCAACCCTATTTTATATTCTATGTATACACTATCTACTACATCAACACTGTACCATGTTTCAAATTTAGAATTAACCCTTATATGTTAATAATTACCTCACACTTTTATTTCTTGTTGCTTTGTTTCTTGCATTGCTTAAAATAGAACACATAGTCTAATTAGGTGGTTTTCAATTTACCATTTAGTTTCACTATTTTATAGTTTATGCACACATGACCAAATCATTAAATATTTAATAATCAATATAATAATTGTCTCCCTAAGACCAACCTACTTAGATTTTATCACCAAGAGGGAAGTCGACTTGGTTTTCTAGCCAAGTATAAACACATGGTTAATGGTATATTCTGGCTAAGCACTCAACACCCTTATCACTATGGTGTGTGAAGTGAGGGGGTAGGTCCTAATACCAAGATTGTACCATTAATAATATATATCCCTTTTAGTCCAAACATATTGAAACCATCCTTAGATTACTTTCTAGTTCCTTGCTTATAGCTAACTTCCCATCACATTTAAAATTATATTCTGATAATCTAAAAACATTTAGGTTGACCATCTAGTTAGCTTTTACTTTTCAAGTTGATTGTTTTCTCTTTGTTCAAATAATATTTTGCATTACTAAAACATGCATTATCTAGTGTTGGTTCAAGGTTTTATATTGTGTGCCTTAATTGGATCAACCTCACTAATCTAATTGATTATTTATTTCCCTTCAATTCTTGTTTTCAAAATACTTATAAAAAAATTCTTGTCTTAGTGCATAGTCATTTCAATCAACACAGTCTATTATAGGTTGTCTATTTTTTCCTATCTACTATACATGGTTGACCAGGTTGACCTTGTATACCTTTTAGCATCTATTCACTAAATTGGATTGACCCTATCTACGCTGTACTATTTTTAGGCCCTGTTCCCTATGCTAGGTCAACCTAGTTGACTTTGTAATATTTATACCTCTTCCTATCTCTTTGTTATTTTTTACACCTATTTCCATATATGGCTATATAGTCTTATCTCATCATGATGACATATTTTTAGCATTATTTTCGTTAATAACATTTCATAATTAAGGATTTGTATAATAATCTCACTTATTTTATTACTTTAGATGAAACTATCCACTTTATTCCTTCAATTTCTCCTATACCAAAACCAATCACTACACAATGTAATATAGTTGAGGTCCTTCATTGTAATCCTCTTATAAATACAAATGTTGGGAAACCTCCACCTAAAAATAATCCTCCTCTCATCAAAACCAATAATCTTCCTCCCATAAACACTAATAATGCTCCTCCTATCAACACTAATACCCCTCCTATAAACACCAACTCACCTATTGATAAAACTCAACTTCCTACACACATAGTTAAACAAATGAACACCATGCAAACAACCAATCAATCTCAAATGATGAATATGTAGAAACATTTATTAAACATGACTAGTCACCCACTTTAAGTCATCATGTCTCAACTGAATCAAAATTTTGTCCCTCCTTCTCTTAGATATGCCAATGGGAATAGCATCCCTCAACCTCCAATAAATAATAAAAATCTTAAACATATTAAAAATTAACCTTTAACCCCATTAATTGTATCCATAGATATTGGAAACATTTCTCCAACTATCAAATATAATTAGACTAAAGACCTTACTATCTTTCTTAAGTCTTTTGGTAATCTCTATATGGAATGGGTCCAAACTAACACCTTTTCTAAAGCCAAGCTCTTATCCAAAACCTTTGTTGGTGATGCACTTAAGTGGTTTAACTAAATTCCTAGACATTCCATCTCAAACTATAGTATTTAGTCAATTCTCTAGAGAAGGAGTTCCAACATGATGACCTTTCTAAAAATTACCTTAGACATTTTATCAATGCCAAGCAAATTCCTAATAAATTTTCTCATAATTTCATCAAATGATGGAAGTCTCTCACTCACAAATTAGATCATAACATGAATGATGACACTCTTTTAAAACTATTTGTCACTTATCTTAAACCTCCCATTTAATACAAAGTCTAAATCTTTTCACCTAAAACTTTTGAAGAAGCCTTAAACCAAGAAAAAAGGAAATACTTTCTTATGACTCAATTCAAAACACCTGAAAAAACTACTAAATAACTTTTTCAATCATTTTATCTTAGAATTAATTCATACAAGCCTCCCCAACCTCAAAATGGAGCATATGAATCAACCAATTTTAACCCAACCCACCCTCTCTTGAGTCTAGAACAACTTAAGTATAAATTGCCACCATCTAAACCCATGAGCATTGATCCTTCCAAACCTCATCCAAAATGGTAAAATATTGATAAATTTTGTTATTGTTATGCTACTATATGTCATTTTCATGATTCTTGTTGTGATCTTCACCAATTTCTTCTTTCTTCCTTTCTTGGTCCAAATTTCAATCTTGATACTCTCACAAAACAACATTATCAAGACTATTTTCAAGCTTCTCAAATTCAATCTCAAGAACCATAATCACATCAAAATTAACTATCTAATGAACAAAAAAAATTATCTCATACCTATAGCTCATCCACTATTTTTTTTCAAACCATAGTTGATCCTTATTAATACACCAATAGGGAAAGGATAAATAATATAAACAAATTTAAACATATCATTGCATATATTGAACCTTAACCTCTTATGTAACATGAACCAAAATAGTACCTAATTCAAATGCCTATTCCAAAGAATATCATACATGGTCCTATTTTTCCTCCAATACCTATTTATACCTCTCCCACACCTCTTATGTCACATTCAACATCTCTAAAATCTAAAAAAACAACACATTTACCTATCTCTAAATGAACCTACCAACTCAGTGCAAATAATTTTAATGGTTCAATGTTACCTCACTCCACCTCATATGTTGGGGCATCTTGTGATGCCCATCCTTGTGACTAATTACCCATTGGGGTATCTTACTATGCCCACTCTTATTCTATAATTGATAATACCAAACCAATTTAGATTCAAGAAACCTTCCAAGACTTATAGACTTGTATTTCACATGCTCATCTTTTATATAAACGTTAGCATAGATATTCCTCGTTATTTTTTTCTCATGTTTCTTTATTTTTGTAAACTTTACTTATTTTAGTCACACTTTACCGTCATCATCATTTTCACCTTTACATTATTTGGTTTTATTACACATTACATTTGACACTTGCTTTCATTTTTGTCCTCATATATTTCTTTTATTTTTTTATCTTTTTATGTTATTCTTTGCTTTATTAGCTTTATGTTTATTTTTTCCCTTATTTATAATTTACCCTCTTGGGTTTCTCTTTTGTGTTTTTTTAGTGTAAGACCATGGATAAGATCTGGCCCTACTCACAAAATACCACCTTTGCTTCTTTTCTCATTTTTTCACATGTTTCTTTTTGGCACCCTCATGGGTTTATATTTTATGAATTGTAGTATAAGACGTTGGATAGGAATTGACCCTTCTCATAAAATTACTATTTTGTCATTCCTTTTATAATAAAAATATCACTAATTCTTGTTCTCAACTTTAGATTTTGCTTCTTTTTATAGATGGAAGTTGCACAATAATCTATGTCATCTTATTTTCCTCCATTTACCTCATTCTTATGATAAGGAATCATGCTTTTCTATCATTTTATCCATTTATACCCTTTATTAAATTTTTTTTCAATTTGAAGTAATTTAAATTATTCCATGTGTCTTTCCTCTTGATTTCTCCTTTCCTTTCACTCCACACTGGATAAAATAAGGTTCAAGTAAAGACAACACTTTTATTTCACCTAGATTTATGAGACTTTGAGACCCCATACTCTTTGAAGCTCTATCTCTTAGAAATCAAGTCCCAAGTATTCAAATGAAATTAATCTTTAGCACTCATGTTTGGTTTTCCAAATCCATATGGAGGAGGAATGAGAAAAAAATCCATCAAGAAAGTTAAAATCCAAATCATTTGAAATAAAAGGTGATGATATACAAAAGATAACATACAAATCTAAAAATTCAAAATAACATGAAAATACATGTTTCCAAGCACATATCCTATCTCTAATCAAAGCTCAAACTCCATAGTTGGCCTCACATAAAGCTGAGGTCCATTGGGGTGTGGTAGGCCAATATATTGGAATAGTAGAATTCAACAAAATCTATGGTGCTACCTACTTTCTCACACAAGTACCCAATCTTCACAGTAGATCGATGGATCTGTAATAGGTCCTAAGGAATGGAGAACACATTGTAGGAAGGTAGCTCTATTTTAATTTTCATGCATATAGCCTTCATAGGACTATCTATATACTACATTTGTTGATCTAAGACTTATGTGGCTAAGAGAAGTTATTCATAGTCCTTAAGGTTGAAAGTCATGTTGTTTTGACAGACCTAATTTGAGTGTCTTGACTTCGATAAAGAGTTCATATACCTTGGTTTTTATTTCATTCTCCCTTTCATCCATTTAATCTCCCCCCTTGATAGGCAAATTATGATTCTAAAACTATTTTCCCTCTTCTATATTCCCTTCTTCTTCACCTATTTTAAACATGCTAGCCTTAATTTGTTTTAGTTTTATATATCCTTAGATCAAAATAACATGTTTGAGCAACTATGGATTACACCCTTACACCATTTATTTACCACACCATCCTATTATGATCCTAGTCATGACATTATGTGGTTGTGTTTCCTTATATTATATCTTTGAACAAGAACTAGGTTTGAGTTTTCATCCTTTAGTGATTTTTATTTTCATATATCTATCATTTTTTTGTTTGATTTTGGTGGAATTCAATTATCTTACAGATGACATTTATCATTATTACATGTTTCTCTTTATGTATAACTTCTTCATGTTTGTATTACCTCTTGAATTAGATTTCATTTTCATTTAATCATTATTTCTTCGCCTTCATTTGACACATTTGTCTTACATCTTCAATTACATTTAAGTTTTAGTCTTTCATGTTTTTATTTTTGCCTATCCTACATGAGCTTACTTTTCAATTTCTTACCTATATTTATTCAAGTTGTCTTTCATGGATATTTCTTTTGTCATTCATGTTTTACCTGATTCCTAACATGATTAACTATGTTCTACATTCTTTTTTTCCATTTATATTTTACACACTTTTCAATGTGATTTACTATATTTGTCAATCATTTATAATTATTTTCCCATCCTTTTGTCATTTATTTGCCTTCAATATTTTAGCCTTGCCTTAAAAATCTTAATTTTCTATTTTTTCTTAATACCCTCATATATCTACCTTAAATCATTTTTCACAATTATGTGACTACCTTCAAATTTTTTGATTTTTGGATCTCTTTTTGTAATAAATTCTATATGTTCACCTAATGTTCTTCACATTGGAAACCTTCACTTATTTTGTATCCTACTTATTTATCTTTAACACTAAGATAAGTAAAGCTATGTGTTTTTCAATTCTATCATTTCATTTATCATATTTTCTACTTAATAAATTCTACTTAGCATCAATGTTATGTGTTAACATGTTCTATTTTTAAAGCACCATCCCATGTTACACTCACACGACATGTGATGAGCTTTGCATGGGGCATATTTATACACAAAATATTTTCAAATTTTTATCGATTACTGACACTTTGTATATTTTAAGAACCCATTGAGTCTTAATATCTCTAAGTGCATACCTTAAGGGGTGCACTGGGAAAGGGGTGGGTAGAATATTGATGCTTCTTAATATTGTTGTCATCTTTTGCCAATTGTTATCTACACACTTATCTCCTAAAACCATTTAACCTAAGACTGTAATTCTTAGTTGAACCCAGTCCAAACTTTTGATAAATTTTATCCTCCTTTTCCTTACCTTGATCCCATTTTGTCAATCAACTATATAAGGTTGACTGGGTTGACCCTATATAGTTTTGGGTTATTTTCACTTAGAAGTTATTTTGATCTTTGGCCAACCTATCTCAAGACCTAGTAGATTATTGTCTAGAATTGTACTAGGTTGATTGGGTCAACACTATTAGCCAACATTTTTGAAAGGATTTAGGATGAGATCCACTTATATATAAAATTTAATTTCCTACTTGTTGTCCCCCAAAAATATTAGCTCATTTTTAAGACAACATTTGAACTATTTTGGTCCTATAGACCAAAATTGTCTGTTCCCTTTTCAAAATTTGTCCTAGGCATTCAAATTCCTCATTTTTCAAGCTTCTCAAAAATCTATAAACTCTACACGATAAAATATATGGACTCTATAGGAAGAGAAATCTACGAACTTTGCAGGAAGAGAAATCTATGGACTCAGCAAGCCAAGTTCAATGGGCTTCACAAATTGATTTCTATGGACTCTTTCAAGGTTAGAGAAAACTATGGACTTGGTTTATATGGACTCTATAGGCAGGTTCATTTTTATAGGTTCAAAGGCTTTTGTAGTTTGGTTCAATCAAAAGAATTAGTTTCCAACACTTAGTCATTTTCAGGATTGGTTCAACACTTTGGTTCAATCAAAAATGTCCATCAAAAAGCATCTAAGCAAAGAAGGCTTGAACCATTGAACCGTTGAACCATTGAACCACTTTGGCTCAAAGGTTCAACAAGCTCAAGGTTCAATAGGTTCAATAGCGGGTTCAACCACTTTGGTTCAAAAGCGGGTTCAATCAAACGGTTCAACGCTTGGTTCAACCAAGCGGTTCATTCACTCAGTTCAAATGATTTAGTTCATCCACTTGCTTTGAAGGCTTGGTTCAATCAAAGGGTTCATCGGATTGAACCATTTTGGTGTCAAATCTTGGTTCATCAACTTGGTTCAATGTTTGGTTCAACCAAGCGATTCAATCCTTTCGTTCAATCAAATGGTTCACTCAATCAGTTCAAAGCTTGGTTCAAAGGAGTGGTTCAATGTAAAAGTTCAAAGAATCCTCCCGAAGGACAAGTGCCCTTGTGGAGGGCACTTGGTCAATAAAAACACCCTTCAAAAGGGTCATTTTCAAGGAAACAATTAAGGTAAATTCTTTCAAAAATTTGTTTGAGGTAGACAAAGGCATAATTCTTTCAGACTTTTGTCCAAATGAAATTCCTTTGGACAAAATGTTTGAAAGAATTCGAAAAGACTACGAGAAGAAAACCCAAAGGAAATTCTCAAAGCCAAAGAATAAAGAAATAATTCTATGGACTTTTTGTCAGCGATAAATTATCTACGGACTTTTTGTCTGTGGCAATTTGCCTGCAAGGAAAAATGCCTGCAGGGAAAATATTTGCAGGGAAAATGTCTGTGATAGACTCCAAAGAAAAGGCCACTGAAGGACCCTGAAGGGCAGGTGCCCTTGTAGGGAAATCTCAGCTGCCAAATTGAAGGAGACTCCCCCAAAGCTAAAGGGTCACCTTCCCTCTAGGAAAATGCAAAATAGGAAATTCTAAGAAAGACCAAGGGGTGATGTGCTCAAACACATCCAATTCAAGAACAATAAACTAGCCATTGAAAATGTAGTGATGGGTGCGCGAACATCAATTTCAAAGCTCATAGAATAGTTGTTGATCATTATAATCTACAAACCTAAATGCATTTAAAGGCTTTAAGGCCAAGACCAATAGAAAGTCACTAAGGAATAGAATAACAAATTGAATCTAGGACCTAATTCAATTAACCATAAAAGGAAGAATGATGAAGAAAGATCAGATCACTAGGTAGACATTGAAAGATGCAAACTTTCAATAGCAGTGACTTGTTTCCCTACACTGAGAAAAGAAAATGGGTAGATATCCCTAAATCCTATCCTGTCTCCTTAACAAATTTCAACACAA
Source organism: Torreya grandis (assembly GCA_037957365.1). Taxonomy (NCBI): domain Eukaryota; kingdom Viridiplantae; phylum Streptophyta; class Pinopsida; order Cupressales; family Taxaceae; genus Torreya; species Torreya grandis. The sequence continues at coordinate 1,870,335 of JARHVA010002581.1, read as the reverse complement.
CATGGTGTGTTACTATTCTCGAGTCCTTCTTGAAGAGGCTATATAAGGGACTCTCTTTTATTGTAAATATATCTCTTTCTGACAATCAAAACGAAACTCTGCCCAAATTGAAAGGCATTACTGAGACTTTGAGCTCAAATTGTTGATCAAATTTTGTTATTGGAATAAGAAAGCAAGTGATTTTTTAGACTTTATGCTATGATATCCTTGTTTTTGAGGAAACTATTCTTATGTCTTTTCCCTTAATATGTTTTGTGTTCCTTTAACTCAACAAGCAAAATTAGTGACAACAATCAGTAAGGTGTCCTAAAGTCAACTATGGAGAGACTTTGTGCCCCCATAATTGCCTTTCAGTGTGTTTTCTTTTCATTTCTATGTAAAGGACCTTGGGATGACTTTGTGCCCTCATTGTCCTTCGTATCTCACTCTTGGACAATTCAGGTGGAGACTTTGTGTTACATCTCGATTTGCTAGTTACTACGTCCTTGTTTACATTTTGCAATTATTACAGGAGTATTCTTGTGGTTTGCTGAATAGTACTTTTGAAAGAAGAGGAGTGCATTCTATCATTTCCCTTGAGTTTTTCTTTTGATTTGCATGCATCATCTCTGAATAAAGAGAGATGGATGGTTTATCCTACCCTTGAGTATTATTTTCTATTATATGTATATATATATATATATAGGGAACCTCCCCTTGATGAGAGGAGAGATTAGTCCCCTTTTGATATGGTAAAACTACACATTTGGATGACCAATCTTCTTACTTTGGATAATCAGACCTATTTTGTTTATCAGTACGCTGATTGACAAAATATTCAACCAATAATTTTTGGTGACTTCGCTGGGGATATAACCCGTTATCATTATAACCCTTATCCATTATAGACTCTGGTGACTTTGTTTCATGTCTTACCCATTATCCATTTATAGCCTTACCATCTTCTTCCACCTCCATTATTTTATCTGGTCTATAAAACTAGAGCTTTTGGGAAAGAGTGTACAATTTGAAGCCTCAAGCTGAAGCTGAGCCAGTCCTTTTCCATTTTTGTTTTTTTAATTTGGCCACTCCATCTAGATTTGTTATCCCTATTTTTCTTAATTAAATCATGGCAGTTTGAGGCCCCTAGGGGTAACTCTTTTGGCCCACTCAACTTGACTCCACCTTTGCATGAACTCCCACATAGTTCAAGAAAAAATTTCCCCAAATTCTTTGGAGATGGGATAGTTCACCCTGATGAACACATTGTAGCCTTCAACATAGCCTGTGGTGTTAGAGGGGTGGAATTTAAAGACATAGTAGTTAGGCTTTTCGTGGAGACACTACAAGGTGCTGTTGTAGATTGGTTCTACCATCTACAAGCTAGATCAGTGACTGACTAAGATACTCTCAAAGATAAGTTTGACGCTAGATTTAAACCTATAGAAGATGAACATGCACTTTTTGCTCAAATCACTTAGATGAAGAAAGAGCCTCATCAGCCTATGAGGGATTTTATTGACAAGTTCAACAAGCTGAGGCACAAGATTCCCATGGTCACCCAACTGACACCTCAAAACCTCAAATGCTTCTTTATCAACTCACAACTACCTGAAGTGAGTTTTCTACTGAGATGTGCTGGTCAAATAGATCTTGATATAGCTCAAATTTTGGCCACTGAGGTAGAAGATGACCTTATCCTGGCAGGAAAGATAAAGAGAGATCCAAACAGGGGCAAACCCTCTTCATCTTCTGAATACTCACCCATAGTCACCACAGACCCAATGGTACAAAAGCTAGAAATTGAATTGCTAGCCTTGAAAAAGAAAATGGCACAAGGTATGTCTTCTACTCCTCTATATAAAGATATACCAAGGAGGACATTCCCTAATCAACCATATCAAGGCAACACTACTAGAAGTCAAGGGCAACCAAATCATCTTCCTCCCCCATAGAGGAACCTTGCCCTTGAAGCACCTCTAACCAGCTCAGTAGTTGGATATTTAGAAATAGAACATGTTTCCTATTTCCAACCTGAGTTCAAGCAAGAAAATGGCACTGATCTCTTCAGAGAGGATCAAGAAGAATCAGTTGGAAACTCCCACATTGGTTTCCTAAATTACTAGGATGAACCTAAAAGTGAAGGTGAATTAGTCAAAGGATCATACATAGTATTCACCAAGTTTGAGAATCAGTCAGCCCAGTAGGCCAACAAAGAGAAGACAGAGGAGTGACCCCAACTAGAAATTTCAATTAATGAATAGAGAACCCCTCTTCCTTTTCAGTCAAAGGACCTAGTGATTGCCCAAAATGTAAGTACATCGAACATCTCTACACATTCTACTTCAAATTCATAAATCAGTTCTCCCCCTCCCAAAAACCAAAAGGATGAATTCCCATCCTCTCTTCCAAGTTCATCTCAGTCATTTTCCATGATTGATCATGTCAAGAAATCCAAAATTTAGATGACTAAGTTTGAATCCTTGCAAGCCAATCCTGAGCAATTAAACATTGGTGGAGAACCAAGTGTGGACCTGTCTGAGGTAAAAATTGTGGTTACCCAAATGTCAAATCCTACAGCTCAAATTCTATTTGAACCTTCAGGCAGGGGTAATTACTTCTTGACCATAGAGAATATTCATGTTTCTATAGATGAATGTCCTATAGCTGACAATTCTAGAATTGATCCAAACAAGACTTCAGGAGATTGGTAGGATGTAGTATAAATAAGGAAAGATCTTCCATCTCTAATGAAGATAAATCTGATAAGAGATTAGCTTCTGATGATGCTCAGATCCTAGAATCTAATGGCAAGAATTCTTCCACCAATGATGGAGTTAGGACTGTGTTGATATCTCCTCAAGGAGATATTCTTCCTTCATGTAATTTGAAATCTAGAATACCAACAACACAGCTAGATGTGAATCTCTGTTGCTTGGATGAAGATTACTCAAGATGAAGAGATCAAACTCCTTCAATATCAAAGGAGATGCTAAGCTGATAGTTTGTCAAGAATTTGATGTGGACAATCCAATCATATGTTGGACTGAAATAGAAGAAAAACCAATTATGGTAATGGACCATGCTACTAAAAATCAAAATCAAGCAAAGGAACCATTCACCAAGAAAGCAAAGAGTTATGGCTTTCAAATTAAAGACCACATCTTGTCATGGGGAAAAAAGAAGAAAAAGCCAAGAGGAAGATGCAAAAAATTAGTTTCCTGGTGGAGAGCTCCATTCGCCTGTCACCGTTTCTGGGGACAAAATGCCTTCTTGCTAATTTATCAGGATAGAGTGCTATTTTCACTACCTCTCAAGAAGCAGCATCTGAAACACTTCAACTCTTGAAGTATTAGATCATTGCATCTGTATATATGTATATTTGTACAGTTTTTAATTCAATTTTATTTTGTTTGTTTTCTTTTTTTTATGCCTTCCATTTTTGGGTAGCATGACTCCATAGCCCAATGGCATACTTCAAGGCACTAGAGATTCTAATTTCTACTCCCTTCAATTCTTTTTTACAATTGATAGAAGTTCCCCAACTGGAGCCAACTATTCTCCCCAAAAAATATCAGCTCATTTTTAGGACACCATTTGAACTATTTTGGTCCTAAAGACCAAAATTGTCTCTTCCCTTTTCAAAATTTGTCCTGGGCATTCAAATTCCTCATTTTTTCAAGCTCCTCAAAAGTCTACGGACTCTACAGGCTAGAATCTATAGACTCTACAGAAAGAGAAATCTACAGACTCAGCAAGCTTGAATCTACAGACTCTACAGGAAGAGAAATCTATGGACACAGTAGGCCAAGTTCAATGGGCTTCATAGGTTGATTTCTATGGACTCTTTGAAGGTTAGAGAAAACTACAGACTCAGTTTCTATGGACTCTATAGGTAGGTTCATTTTTACAAGTTCAAAGGCTTCTATAGTTTGGTTTAATCAAAAGAATCAGTTTCCAACACTTAGTCATTTTTAGGATTGGTTCAACACTTTGGTTCAATAAAAAATGTCCATCGGCAAGCATCTAAGCAAAGAAGGCTTAAACCATTGAACCATTGAACCACTTTGGTTCAAAGGTTCAATGAGTTCAAGGTTCAATAGGTTTAATGGTGGGTTCAACCACTTTGGTTCAAAAGTGGGTTTAATCAAATAGTTCAACACTTGGTTCAACCAAGCGGTTCATTCACTCGGTTCAAATGCTTTGGTTCATCCGCTTGGTTTGAAGGCTTGGTTCAATCAAAGGGTTCATCGACTTGAACCATTTTAGTTCAAATATTGGTTCATTGACTTGGTTCAACATTTGGTTCAACCAAGTGGTTCAATGCTTTGGTTCAATCAAGTGGTTCACTCAGTTGATTCAACGCTTGGTTCAAAGGAGTGGTTCAATTCAAAAGTTCAAAGAAGCCTCCTGAAGGACAAGTGACCTTGCGGAGGGCACTAGGTCGACAAAAACACCCTTAAGAAGGGTCATTTTCAAGGAAACAATTAAGGTAAATTCTTTTGGAATTTTTTTTAAGGCAGACAAAGGCATAATTCTTTCAGACTTTTGTCTAAAGGAATTCCTTCAGATAAAAAGTCTGAAAGAATTTAGAAAGACTTTGGGACGAAAACCCAAAGGAAATTCTCAAATTTAAAGAACAAAACAACAATTTTGTGGACTTTTTGTCTACGAGAAATTATTTGTGGGATTTTTGTCTACGGGAATTTACCTGGGGAAAATGCCTATGGGAAAATGCCTGTAAAAAAAGCCTGGGGTAAATGTCCATAGGAATGTTCGCAAGAGACTCCAAAGAAAAGGCCATCGAAGGACCTTGAAGGGCAGGTGCCCTTGTGGGGGACTCTCAGTTGACAAATTGAAGGACACTCCCCCAAAGGCAAAGGGTCACCTTCCCTTCAATAAAATGCAAAATAATAAATCTGAAGAAAGACCAAGGGGTGACACACTCAAAGATGTCAAATTCAAGAATAGTGAACTAGTTGTTGAAAACATAGTGACAGATGCACAAACGTCAATTTCAAAGCTCATAAAATAGTTATTGATCCTTGTAATCTATAGACCCAAATGCATTCAAAGGCTTTAAGGCCAAGACCAACAAAAAGTGACTAAGGAATAGAATAGCAAATTGAATCTAGGACCCAATTCAATTAACCAAAAAAGGAGGAATGATGAAGAAAGATCAGATTGCTAGGTGGACATTGAAAGATGAAAACTTTCAATAGCGTGACTTGTTTCCCTACATTGAGAAAAGCAAATGGGTAGATATCCCTAAATCCCAGTCTGTCTCCTTAACAAATTTCAATGCAACATGATGTGTTACTATTCTCGATTCTTTCTTGAAGAGGCTATATAAGGGACTCTCTTTTATTGTAAATATATCTCTTTCTAATGATCAAAATGAAACTCTGCCCAAATTGAAAGGCATTACTAAGACTTTGAGCTCAGATTGTTGATCATAATTTGTTATTGGAATAAGAAAGCAAGTGATTTTTCAAACTTTGTGCTGTGATATCTTTGTTGTTGAGGAAACTATTCTTATGTCTTTTTCCTTAATATATTTTCTATTCCTTTAATTCAACAAGCATAATTAGTGACAACAATCAGGAAGGTGTCCTAAAGTCAAATGTGGAGAGACTTTGTGCCCCCATAATTGCCTTTCAGTGTGTTATCTTTTCATTTTTGTGTAAAGGACCTTGGGACAACTTTGTGACCTCATTGTCCTTCGTATCTCACTCTTGGGCAATTCAAGCGGAGACTTTGTGATAAATCTCAATTTGCTAGTTACTACGTCCTTGTTTACATTTTGCAATTATTAGCAAGATTATTCTTGTGGTTTTCTAAATAGTACTTCTGAAAGAAGAGGAGTGCTTTCTATCATTTCCCTTGAGTTTTTCCTTTGATTTTCATGCATCATCTCTGAAGAAAAAGAGATGGATGGTTTGTCCTACCCTTGAGTTCTATTTTCTTTATATATATATATATATATATATATATATATATATATATATATATATATATATATATATATATATATATATATATATATATATATAGGGAACCTCCCCTTGATTAGAGGAGAGATTCGTCCCCTTTTGATGTGGTAAAACTACACATTTGGATGACCAATCTTCCTACTTTGGCTGATTAGACCTATTTTGTTTATCAGTATGTTGATCGACAAAATATTCAACCAACACTACCATTTAATAACAAAAGAAGTAAGAAGTAAGTATGAATGAACATCTAGTTATTGACCATTCTACATGAGAAGTAAAGCTTAGGGTTTCATACTTTCTTTGGAGATACAAATCTTTTCTTGTGGAGAATTAATTTGGATACATTGATAGACTTTGTATCCTAGAGATGATTTGTATTTGCTATACTTACATAACATAACAATTTCTTGTGAAGCACCTTGGCCAAGGAAAAGATTGAGTATCATAAGGTTCATCCTCAAGGTAAGTATTCCTAACTTTATTTCTCCTTTTGTAAGAGTAGATAAATAATATAGTTGTGCTTCTTTTCCATGCATTAGAATTCTTTATACAACAACATGAGTGTATGTCTTCTATGCATGTTTATTTTTTATTTGGTTTCTATCCCCCACTTTGTGCCACAAGCTTTGGTGAGAACTAGATTAAATTTACTTTCTTGTTATTAACATAGGTGAAATATTAAAACCTAGGATCCCTTTTTGGTTATTGCATGATTGTGTTAGACTGGAGGCTTTGGAACCCTCCTTAGCATAGTGTATTGTGATAAGTGTTTGTAAGATTTGGCTAAAAAGCCACCCAATAATCAAAATGTGTGAAAGGAAAGTATAGCAAGGAAACCGAATTTGATATAATAAATTGTATTCTATTCAACAAAAATGCTAATACAAATCCTTCACATGCTTCTCTATATATATCTCTATGAGAGCAAGAGGTGACTATATATAAGATATGCCACCTAGGAGACTAAAAACACATGAAATGTGGGATAAAAGAAAAAACCCCAAAGGAAGATTAAGTAAGTGTAAAAAGGTTTAAGTGATGCAACTAGTTAGGGGAATAACCCTTTTCACACTAGAAAGTGAGAAAAAGACCTCAGAAAGGTACCAAACATGAAGATAAACCTTGGGGGAAAATCCTATAAAAGTAAATAATAATGGGTCCTAGTAACTAGGCCTAATAAGGTACCCATGTAAAAACTAATCCCCTAAAAACATAAGAGAAATAAAAACCCATAAGAAAAAATTCCCCCCATGAGAAGATGATGAAGGAAGGTCAAGTGACCACCTTAAAAGTAGTGTCCCACACCCCTAAGAGAGTTTGAAAATGGTATAACTTACTCTCAGTGAAAGGTTTGGTGAAGATATATACAACTTGCTCTATCATAGGATAGTAACATAGATCAATTACTTGCTTCTAAATCAACTCCATGATGTAGTACATATGGATCTCAATGTGTTTTCTCCTTTGATGATGAACTGAGTTCTTTGAGATCTAAATGGTATTCTTATTGTCACAAATAATGATATATGGATATGGAATAGTGATGCTAAACTCAGTTAGAATATTTTGAAGGCAAATGGCCTTAATAGTAGAATTAATATCCCACTGATACTCAACTTTAGTCAAAGATAGAAAAATAGCATGTTGCTTCTTACTCTACCAGCTAATGGGGTTGGAAACAAGGTGAATGTTATAGCCAGATGTGGACTTATAATCCTTTGAATCACCAGCCCAATTATAATATCTATATCCAAAAAAGTCAAGACTAATCCTAGTTGCATAGTGTATCCCATGTCAAGTAGTGTGATGAATGTAATGTAAGATGGGTTTGGCTACTTTCCAATGAAGTTCATGGGGCTCTTGCATAAAGTGAGAGACCATGCTAACTATTAAAAAACTATTAGGGTGAGTGTGCATCAAATATTTGAGACTTCCAATAAGTTGATGATACAAAGTGGCATCAACTAATGGAGTGGAACATTTCACCTCAAGTTTAACTCCAGATAGGAAGGGAGTCTATGCAGGCTTATAATCAACCATATTAAATCGAAAAAGTAGATCAAGAGAATACTTGGGCTACGCAAGTGTGATCCTAGAAGAAGATTGAGAGATCTCAATCTCGAGAAAGCAATGCAAAAATCCCAAGTCAATCATAGAAAATTTCTTGTGCAAAGTAGATTTGACTTTGTCAAGGATGGATGAAGAAATCTTAGTAAGAATAAAGTCATCAACATAGAGGACCAAAAGTAAATGAGAGTTATTTTGTCTTAGAATGTATATAGTGGGATTTGAGTGATAATGTGAGAAGCGAGTCTATAGAATAAATGATTCCATCTTGGCATACCAATCTTGAGGGGCCTATTTGAGGCCATAGAGAGACTTGCACAAGTGACATACCAAAGAAGAGTCCTCAATAAACCCTTATGGCTGCTCCATGTAAATTTATTCTTGAATAGCCCCATGAAAAAATGAACTCTTCACATCGATCTGATGTATAACCCAACCATGAGCTACAAAAATAGCAAGATTTAAATTAAAGGAGTTCATCTTAGCAACAAGTGCAAAGGTCTTGGTATAGTCAACACTAGAACTTGTTAGAAACCATTGGCAACAAGGCATGATTTAAACTTATCAATTGTTCCATCCACTATATATTTGGTTCAATATATCCACTTAAAATGAACCATCTTCCTTCCCTTTGGAACAGGGACTAAATACCAATTGTTATTCCTCATCAAGGAACTATATTCTTCCTCCATTGTCGAGTCCCACTCAGCATGACCAGATGCTTCACCAAAATATTTTAGATCAGAAGTAAGTACAATGTATACATGTGGAAGATGATGATGTTTTGATATATTACTCTGAGTGTTTGAAGGATCCCTAACAAATGTACCTACTAATCTAAGAGTATGTTAGACCCATCGAGGTAATGATGAAGATGGGGTTGTAGTAGGAGCTAAAGATGGCCCTAGTGGAGGTGATAATGAACCATCTAAATCATTATCATCATATTCCAATGTGGATGGAGGAGATGGAGTGTTAGAGGCCAAGGGAGAAACTATCTCCTCAAATTTAATGTTCCTAAAAATGAAAATCTCCTTTGTCTCTAGATCCCAAAGTTGATATCCCTTAACACCATTAGGATAATAAACAAAAAGGCAATGTTGACTCTATTGTTGAAGAGATTTACATTTGTTTGAATGAATGCATGCCAATGAAAATGAGCCAAAGACTCCAAAATGTCCTATAATAGGTTTTCAACCATACCAATCTTAAAAAGGAGTCACACATTTTAAGGATTTATGAATAATGTAGTTCTAAATGTGAGTGACACAATTAAAAGCTTCAGCCCAAAAATCTAGACCAAGAGAGTGAGCATGTAACATGCAAGTTGCCATTTCCTTCAAGGTATAATTATTTTGTTTGGAAACACCATTTTTATAAGGTGTGCAGACAATATAATTTTGAAGGTTGATCCATTCAATTGCACAAAATTTCTCAAGGAAATGATTCACATATTCTTAGCCATTATAAATGTGTAGAATTTTGAGTGATTTTTTAGATTGTTTTTCAGTATGAGCCTTGAACTCTAGAAACTAGTTGAAGACTTCACTCTTCTGATATAGGAAGTAGACCCAAGTAAACCATGAGTATTCATAAATTAAAGTGAGGAAATAATGGTTTTTTATCAAATACAGTGTTCTAAATGGACCCATAAGGTTACTGTGAACCAATTTAAGGACTTTTGAAGCCCTCCAAAATGACCCTTTGTCAAAATTCTCCTCTAGATGCTTGATGATTGTATAGCCTAAGCATATGCCATTGGAAAAATAAATGGGATAGAGTCCTTGAACCATATCCTTTGATCTGAGCTACTAAAGATAGAGGTGTTTGAGATGGCTAAACCACTGATGCCATAGTTTTGTCATCGACTATATATGATTGAGCAAAGTAGTAAAAGGGGAATGAGGAACAAAATAGGAGAATTCGTATAACTGAGACTCATGATTAAATTTTCCTATTATAACTAAGCTATTATCCTCAAGATCCCAAATTTCTATTGAATAAGGAAAGAAATCAACTTTCTTTCCATTCCCAAGATGTGTGATTTGGTAGATTGAGAGAAGGTTGGCACATAAATCTAGAACACAAAGTACATCAAAAAAGGTACCTTATTTCATTATAACCGATCCTTTTCTAATAACTCCCACCAGTGTATCATCTCCTATGAGAATATGAGGCAATGAAAAAGGTTTCAATGAAGAAAACTATTCTTGATTAGAACCCATATGATGTGTGGCCCTAGAATCAAGTATCTATTGTTGAGAAGACTTGCCAACTGTAGCAAGTGCTTGAGATTTCCATTTGGATTGTGAAGAAGTAGAAGGAGAGGAATCCTTTGTATAAGATGATGGTAAATTGATGTTTTTTTATTGACAAAATTCTTCAATTCATCAACTTGTTTATCATGATAATGATGCTCATCATGAGTATATTTCTTACAATATGAGCAAGTTGGTCATCCTTTCTTTTGAAAATCCTTTTGATTATTGTAGGATGTTGATGTTGTTGTTGTTGGATGTGAATACTATGGAGGTGCTTTATGTGGCTTTAATATTTGTTTTTTCTACTACTTAAGACCTTTGTAATGTTGATGAGGTCTTCCCATTAATACATGTGACTTAGAGCGTTTAATAAGACCCATAGTGAGTAACTTAGTTTGCTCAAGCATTAGCATTTGAATAAATGATTCAAATGTGGGAATGACATAGGCCTGACCAATTATCAGTTGATGAGTATGAAAGCTAGATATAAATACAACATATTCAATAGGAAGATTTATAGGCCCATTAAAATTTACTTGAACATCTTTTTTATCAAGTCCACATTCTTTGAGTTGTGTGTAGAGTTCATTTTACTTAGTGACATAGTCCTAAATATTGTCAAAAGAAGATGGATCAAGATTATAGAGTTCAATGTCAATTTGACACCCTCAAACCTCATCCATTTTACTATATAATTTCTTAAGGATGTCCCATGCCTCCTTAGGATTTTGACACTGGTCAATGTGAAATAGGATATCTAAGGAAATGAATGTGCATAGATAGCCAAGAGCTTTAGTATGTTTAATTAACCATGAAATCTTTTCTTTGGGATCCATGGGTTCTAGAAATGTACCCTCAATATAGTGGGTGTATCCTTTCCCCATTAGAGCATTCCATGTATATGATTTATATGTATTGTAATAAAATGGATTTGAAAAAGGAAAAGTAGGATTACCCATGGTAAAAGTAATGAAAATACACACACAATGTGGAGTCAAGACACTGACACAACCCCACAAAAATTAATCAATCAAGAATCCCCCCCCCCCCCAATAAAAAATAATTTTGGCACTTTATAATTCAGTGCATTTACAATGTTGGAGTTTGATTTTCCAAAGTTTTATAAATTCCATGATGCACCACAAAACTGAAAGTACAAACAAATTATATAATTATAACTTAAAATTGATACTAATATGTAAATATAAAAAAAATATGCACTTTCAAAAAAAGAATCACCTCGATCTGAGGTTGTATGTGAAAGTTAAAGGCATGTAAAGGTCAAAAAATTGTGATTATCTATCAAATCTACACCACTGCATATATCATGAAATTATACCCCAAATAAAAAAAAATGTTCAAAAAAATGAGTCCATACACTCAAGATATGAACCTCTAAACTTGAACTGCAAATTCAAAAGCATGCAATGGTGAAGGGGTCAATATCCAAAACATTTATGCTGATGTCAACATGATGTCACCTACCAAACTTGGTGGAAATACCACCAATTTTAGGTGTTATATCATATTTATTTATGGCTAACTAAATTTAGTTATGACTAAATTTAGTCATGACTAAACTTGCTTCTAGAATTAGTGAACTGCTAGATTTGGTGGAACCACAACAAAAGTCACCAAATTTAGTGGAGGTAGCACCATAATAAATTTTATTTTTACTTTTTTTAAATAGTAGTCATTAAAATAGCAATAAATTCTTCATTACTCAATAAAATTTAGAAATTCTAAAAGTTTTGAAAAGCTGAGAGCAAGATGCACAAAATGTAGAAATTGTTTTGAGCGATTAATTATAATTAGAGATCTATATGAAGAAGAAAAATATGATTTTTTTTATAAAAAAATTTAAATATAGCTTAAAATGTCCAACTAGGACAAAATAATAGCTATATCTGACTTCTCATATACCCTAAATGTAATTAAAAACTTGTATTTGCTCTTGAAGGTTTAAAAACTTTTAAAAAACAACCCTTTCAAATTTTCTTCAACCCTCTCCAAATTTATGTAGAACCACTGTAAAACAACTTGTATATGGAGCCTCTAATATTCAACTAGAATAAAACTAAGAGAGATACTATCTTTCTTGGATGCTCGGATTGTGGTGGTGAGCTCCAAATTTTCTCAAGATGTTTCAAAAATCACTTGTAATTAACAAATAGATAAAGAAACCCCCCCAAAATCCGGTATTTCCTTCACAATTTTATTATTCTCTAGATCATTCAAAGATTCAAGAGAAGAGCATACTCATTTGCTATAAAAAATAATAGATTTGTACTCATAAATATCCTAGAAAGCTATTCTACAACTCAAAACTACTCTGGTACCATGTAATATTTGGCTAAGAATCCACCCAAGAATCAAAATGATTGAAAGGAAAGCATAGCAAGGAAACCAAAATTGATAGAATAAATTACATTCTATCCAACAATAATGATAATACAAAGCCTTCACATGCTTATATATATATATATATATATATATATATATATAAGACACTAAAAACACATGAAATGTGGGATAAAATTAAAAAACCCCAAAGTAAGCTTAAGTAAGTGTGAAAAGGTCTAAGTGATAGAATCAATTAGAGGAATAATCACTTTTCACATTGGGAAGTAAGAAAAAGAACCCAAAATGGTACCATACATGAAGATAAACCTTTTACACTAACAATGCTCCCCTAATTAGGTTTAACAGATCCCCATATTGGTCATGCTCCCACTTAACAAATGTATTCCTAATTGATAGGTATGTTTTATCTTCTATGACCTAGGATTTATTTTTAAACATGTTGTATTTATGATCAAATAAATTAATTAGTGATTTTGATATTGAATATACACATCAAAAGGCTACCAAATATCAAGTATTAGTGGATCAACTTGTTAAAGCACCTCTCCAACATTCTACTTTGATTGTGTTTCACTTTCTTGATGAGTCTATCATGACTCTAGATGAATCTAAAAAATGGAAGTTATATTTTTATGGATCTTTTACATCACATGGATTAGGAGCTGAGAATAGTATTCATCATGCCACAAGGCAATCTTATTCCTAAGGATTTTCACATTGTATTTCCATGTACTAATAACATTGATGAATATGAAGCTTTGCATGATGGGATTTGTCTTGCAATGAAATGGAATATTAAATATTTTTAAGTATATGGTGTTTCATATCTCAATATAAATCTAGATAGATATCAATATTAGATAAAGGATGAAAAAAAATGTTCCTTACAAAGGCATGGTAGATGCTCTCAAACTCAAATTTAAAGCCATCCAATTCAAACGAATTTCTCAAGCCAATAATAATTTTTTAGATGTTATGTCCACTATTGGATAATGATTGAACTTTATCCTTATGTCCAAGATTATAAGTTTCTAATTGAAAATCTTCTTATTTCAGCATACAACTATTCAAATTCTAAGATGATATGTGTCATTATTGGTCCCAATTCCCATTGGTACACTGACATCTATTTTTATCTTCACAGTCAAATCTTTCCACCTGATCGATCCTATAACTAAATAAAATAATTTATCCAAGAAACTTTTCATTACACCATAATTGGAAATATTATATATTTTAAGGGCTCTAATTGAAATCTACTTCATTGTTTAAATATAAGATAATATAACTTAGAACTTAGGGAAGTTCATGAAAGGATTTATGAGGCACATGTTAATGGTATGGTCATAGATAAAACTATCCTTTATTCTAGTTATTATTGGCCTACTATGGATGTAGATGCATGTGGCTATGTTAATAAATGCTTAGCATGTTAAAAACATGGCAGATGTTAAAAATATGGAAACATAGAAATAAAAAAATATAAGGAATATTCCACTCACATGTGGAGTAAGGTTCCACAAAAGGTGGAGTAGGGAAAATTACATTCCCCAAATCCTTAGAGCTCTCTAGGCCCCCAAAATATATTCTTAAGGTCATGTGGTAGCCCTAAAGGTCTCTACACTCAATAATATTCCACTTGGAGACTATTTCTCCTGAATATAATCTATCACTACTCCATGACCTCTAAGGCCAACTAAATCTAAACATAGTCTCAAATTTTCCAATGTGACGACCTTGGTCATCATATTTGTAGGATTCTAGCTAGTATGAATCTTCTCTAGCTTCACCAAGTTCTCCTCTAAAGCTATCTTGATGAAGTGATAATATAACTAAATGTGTTTCATCCTTGAATGGAATGCAAAGATCTTTGCCAAATGAATATCACTATGACTATCGCTATGTAGTCTCCCAACTTCCTTATCATGCCCTAACTCTTGAAGCAACTCATGTAAACAAATCATCTCCTTCGTAGGCTCTATGGTAGCAACATACTCTACCTCTATGGTTGACAAATCTAAAACCTTCTATATCTTATAAATCCAACTAGTCATTGTATCTCCAATAGTAAATATATAACTTGTCCATACTTCTCCTATTATCAATATCCCCTACCATATCTAAGTCCACATAACCATGTAAAGTGGTATCTGATCCACCATAACATAATGCAAAATCCATGGTTCCTCTCAAATATCGAAGAATCCATTTGACTACTTTCTAATGCTCATAACCAGGATCATTCATATACCTACTCACAACTCCCACTACTTGGGCAATATCAGACCTAGTACAAACTATGACATACATCAAGCTTCCAACTACTGATGAGTAAGCTACCTTAGACATCTTAAGCTTTTCAACTTCTATCTTGAGACACTACTCTTTTGATAATATAAAGTATCCTACCAAAGGAGTACCAATAGATTTAGCATCCAACATGCTAAACCTTTCCAAGACTTTATTCACATACTTTGATTGGGATAAGATCAACTTCCTCTCCATCATGTCATGCGTAATCCTCATACCAAGGATTTTATTTGTGGTACCCAAATCCTTCATAAAAAAGGAGTCACTAAAATATTTCATGAGCATATGAATATGTTTTATGTTGTTTCCTAAAACTAACATGTGATTGACATACAAGTATAAAATAATAAAGGAACCATCATCAACATGTTTGGTGTACACACAATGGTTAGAATGACACCTTTGATATTCTTTTTCCAACATAAAATAATCAAATTTATTATACCATTACCATGGAGCTTGTTTTAGGCCATACAAGCTCTTCTTTAGTCTACACACATAGTTTTCCTTCCCTTTGACCTCATATCCCTATGGATACTTCATATACAACTCTTCATTCAAATCACGATGAAGAAAAGCAGCTTTTATATCTAACTATTCTAGGTTCAAATCCTCAATTACAATTAAACTAAGAATAATCCTAATAGAAGTCATTTTTATAATATGAGATAAAATATCATCAAAATCAATACCTAATTTTTGTACAAACCCCTTGACCACCATCTTGGCCTTATACCTTTTTCTCCTTTCATCCTCTTCTTTTATCCTAAATATCCCCTTGGTTGGCAATTCACTCTTACCCTTGAGTAGCCTAATCAAATCCCACATTTGGTTCTCCATGAGATATCTATGCTCTTCATCCATGGCTTGCTCCCACTTCAAATTGGCATCTACTTTCATTGGTTCCTCATAACACTCTAGTTCTCCATTGTTAATGAGTACTAAATAATATAAAGGAGAAAAATGTTCAAGTTCTCTTCTTACCCTAGAAGACCTTCTTAACATAAGAGTTTGGGGTCCTTATTTAGAAGGATCTCTAATTGAATAATTGGATACTTTTCCATCCACAATGTCATCCAAAACTATGTACTATTTATATTCCTATTCTTGTTCCTGCAACTGATCCTTATACATGACTTTTTCATTAAAGACTACATCTCTAGATTAAAATATTTTCTTTTCTTTAATGATCCATAAATGGAAACCAAATTCATCTTCACCATATCCAACAAATGTTAATTTCTATGATTTAGCCTCTAACTTTGTCTTATTCTCTTTCTTAATGAGAGAAAAAGCTTCACATCCAAAGACTCTATGAAAAGAATAGTCAACATTCTTACTAGACCAACCTTGTTCAAGAATGCCTCCATTTAAAGGCATAGAAGGTCCTCTATTAATCAGATATATTGTTGTGCTAATTTCTTCTACCCAAAACTATAAATTCAACCCTACATGTAACCTCATAATCCTAGAACATTCCATTATTGTCTTGTTAATCCTTTTGAATACCCCATTCTTCTGTGGAGTTCTTGGAACTATCCTTTCCCTATGGATTCCATTCTTAGAATAATAATCAAAGAAAGTACCACTACAATACTCACCTCCATTATCTGATATGAGATATTTCAATTTGAGACCTATTTCATTATCAACTAAGGTTTTCACTTCTTAAAAGTGTTAAAACCATCATTTTTTTTAATACAATAAACCCAAACTTCTCTAGTTTCATCATCAATAAAAGTAACATAATAATTAGATCCACCAATAGAAGATACCTGAGTTGGTCCCCATATATCTGAGTGTACCAACTCTAACTTGTGATCTTTATTTGTGTGTCAAACCTTAAATAAATTAACCCACTTCTATTTCCCATACACACAATTCTCACAAAAGTCTAGATCTAGATCTTTCTATCTAGACAACTTATCTTTTAAGATCTGAATGCCCTTATGGCTCATATGATTGAGCCTATTGTGACACATAGTTGCATCTCCATTTTTAGTAACTATATCAATAAAATCAATGCTACTAGTCAAATATAAAGTACCAAATTTCTTACCTCTTGAAATCACAAGAGAACCTTTGGTAACTTTCCAAAATTCTATAGTAAATAATATTGAACATCCCTCACTACCCAATTACCCCACTAAAACCAAATTCCATCTCAACAAAGGCATGTGTCTAAAATCCTCAAGGATCCATGTATTCCCACTTTGCATCTTAACCTAAACATAACCTTTCCATACTATCTCACATGGTTCACCATCACTAAGATAAACATGTCCTAAATTCTCTTGAACATAATCAGTAAAATAATGCTTATGTGGGGTGGCATAAAAAGAGGCCCCTGAATCTAATACCCAAAACTCAAGAAAACTATTGATATAAAGGATCAAGGCATCTTGACATGATTTAATTGATATCACATTTACCTTATTTGTTTCCTCCTTGTTGGCATTCTTATCCCTAAGTTACCAACAAACCTTCTTTGAGTGTCCACCCTTCTCATAATGCCAACATATCATGCCAACATATCATCTTAAATCTAGATCTAGATTTAGATCTATCTTTTGACTTTCCATAGTTTCCTATGCTCTTATCCTTTTTCCTCCCTCTAGTATCAATGGATAAATAATTACTTCAATATGATTCAATAGTGCTTTTCCTTTGCATCTCCTCACTAAGAATCACACCTACAACATCCTCAAAATTCAAGCTTCTCTTGGTAGGGACTACATTACTCACAACCATAACCAAACTATCCCAACTATCAAGAAAAGAACATAAGATTAACAAAGATCTAACTTCATCATCAAAATTAATTCCAATAGAAATGAGAATACTTACAACCGTATTAAAATCATTTAGATGATTAACAATAGAACCATTCTGAAACATTTTCATGTTAAATAATAATTTCATAAGAAGTTTTTTATTAGAAGCTGAGGGTTTCTCATATAACTTTCCAAGTTTATCCATGAGATATTTTATGGTTTTCTCATCAAAAATATTAAATGAAATAGAAGATGCAAGGCATAACTAAATGGCTCCCAATGCCTTCCTATCAAATAATGACCAATCTACATCACTCATAGTTACATGTTGTTCTACTTTCCCCTTCGAGGGTAGATGGAGCCCCTTATGATATAGGTAATAATCCATGTATATTTTCCATAAAGAAAAATTCTTATATTCAAACTTCTTCACCTTGAATCTGATCTCTTCTCCCATAGCTCCTAATCAAGCTAATAGCCTTCTTGTGATTTATCACTTCATCAAAACACACAAACATTGGCTCTAATACTAGTTGTTAGGAATTAAAAACTTTTAAACTAGATTTAATATAACTATAAATTATATCTAACTTATGAAATAACATGTATCATGAAAATATTCCTCAAATCATAGATATTATGAAAGCATAAAAATGGAGAGAATAAGAATCAAACACACATGACACAAATCTATCATGGTTCACCCAATGTGGGCTACATCCACCAATAAAGTTATCAATATAACTATAATCAAACATAAGACTACAATAAAATCTCATAGAGATATAAAAATATCTTGTGTAAATTGTTCAACAAATAAATATTGCACTTTCACCTACACCTACACAATACTATATCTCACAAGATGTTAACCACACCATATAATAAGCACCTATACTTTGTAAAAACATCTGCACTATGACTCTGATCCTTAAATCCATCCCCTAAAAATAAACCATCAACCTCTTAAGGCCACACAACACCGTGTATACATATAAAATAAAGGAAAATCTACAAAATGAGGAGAAATGTCTAATGCTTATCCAAGATAAGCAGTATTCAACATGTGAAAACCCTCTTCCACCTAAGCAAGCTCATCCAAAATCTCATCCATGAAGGAACATGCCAATATTGGGTCTCCACCTTTTAAGGGCAAATTTACCAACACCATGTGATCATAACCAATTCCTTGTAACAAGGAAGGCATCCCATTTTCCATAAAACAAATAGCTCCCTAAGATCAAAGAAGTCAACATGGGAAAAGGCATCTAACAACTAACTCCACAAAACATGGAAACATAAAAATTAAAAAATATAAGGAATATTTCACTCACATGTGAATCAAGGTTCCAAAAAATGTGGAGTAGGGAAAACTATGCTCCCCACATCCTTAGAGCTCTCTATGCCCCCAAAATTTATTCTTAAGGTCATCTGATAGCCCCAAAGGGCTCCATACTCAACATCAAGGTAATGTAAATGTATTGAAGTATTGTTAATGATGTCTCCAAGGTGGTCAATAGTGTTCATATGGTGTCAAGTATGATATAAAATTAATGACAAAGTGTGCCTTAGTGATCATGCATGGACCTTGTAGTGTTTTCTTGGTTAGGCAAGATGATGGATGTTGATGATGTGTTAACCACATTTGAGGGTTCATATGGGGTGTAATCAGTGCTTGGTGTACTTGTGTAAGTGAAATTAATCCATATAATTATTTTTTTGAAGGTATAAGTTATCCTAGTCATCTTGGTAGAGTTTTCTAAGTATATTGATGACATCAACATTCACATGTGTGAAGGTGGCATAAGAAAGTGGTCACATGGGTTTGTTTAGTTTTGTGCCTAGAGCATGCATTTAAAATTTCATGCCTTGAAATGATGTATATTAAAATTTATGCTAGTCCAAAGTTTATCTCTTAGGCACATTTAATCATTTTCATACATGGGCAATCTTGCATAAAAAAGTGACCATTGGAATTCAAATATTTGAATTCATAATGAAAAACTAGTCAGTAGTGTTTTGTTTATAAGTTCTGAACATGGATGAATTTGATGATGGTATAAAAATTAAAGTGGTAAATAAATTCAAGGGAAATCTAATAAAATTGATTTTGAGGTTTGAATAGTTTTACAATTCTATTTATTATTATTCAAAGTTGACTAAGGGTTTGCCTTTCATCTGCAAGTGACCCAAGACGGGTGTTTGTGTTTTTATTGACAGTGTTTGTATGTTTCAAGGCGATTTATCTATTTTAGAGTGTTTTATAATATTTGAAGATAATTTTTATGGATTTTATAGTTTTGAACAATCCATCTTCAGTATGAGCCACCGATTCAAAGTTGATTATTTGTTTATTCATAGTGTTTTCATAAACAAGGCAAATGATTGAATGGTTTTGCATATGTAGAGGTGTGTAGTGATGAACGCAATTAGTTTAAGATGTCTTAGGGATAATGTGGCATGGAAATATGTTATTTTAAGTGGTCTTGTGTTTCTGTTTTTTCTTAGTGAAGTGTTAAAAGGATGAATAGGTATTCATGGACCTAAAATGGCTAATTAGGCCTAATTGAAAGGTGTTGTTGCT
>JARHVA010002581.1:1840000-1842500 GCA_037957365.1 Torreya grandis | reverse complement strand
AGAGTTCACTCTAAGGACATACACTGATGTAGATTGGGCAGGGTGTGTGGATGATAAAAGGAGTACCAATTGTGGTGTTTAATTCATGGGTGAATTCTTGGTGTCTTGGCAAAGCAAGAAGAAATATTTTTTATCCATATCAACTATATAATATGAATATATAATTGCTACTTCTTGTTGCACTCAAGTAATATGGCTGAATAAAACCTTAGAAGACTATAAGGTAAGACAAAATAGACCTTTTCCTATCTATTATGATAATACTAGTGAAATTAGTATCTCAAAAAATCCTATTATGCACTCAAAAATTAAGCACATTATTATTATATATCATTTCTTAATGGAATAAGTGAGTAATCAAAGTGCTAAATTTCATTTGTGCTTATAAAAGAATAACTTGCAGATATTATGACTAAACCATTGACAAAAGTAACATTTGACTATCTAAGACAAAGCTTGGGAGTCATATCCCTTTATATAAATTTCAATATAAGGTCATTGGTTAAGGGGGGGTTGGTCAAAAAGTAAGGTTGATATGGAGTGTGAATATGATGTGTATAAGTGAAATAAATGGGGTTTCATGCATTTTATTAGTCACATGAAGCTTTAATGATCATTTGTTCAGTTTGACAAGTTTGTTCAGTGTTCATTGCCTAGTGAGAGCCCATCATGCAAAATTGATGCATTTGAGGTTTATGAAGCTAACCAAGGGTCAAGTATAGTTGGATCTGATGTTTTTAAGTTCAAAATGTGCCTTGAATTTATTATAAGGCTCTCATTATCCTTTTATGGTGTTTTAGAATGGTGACAAGCATATACACAAGGTCTACAAGCACAGTCATGAGCTTTCTAGGTGTCAAATCGAGATTTGTGAGTGTTCAAGGTGACTTTGTGGAATATAAAGGTTTTTTGACCTCATAAAATTGTGATCGAGGTGGTTTTAGGATTCTAATGCCTCTTGAGGGAAAGTTTAAGAATTTTTATGCCTCTTAGGTATGATAGTCCTTGTTTTAGGGCTAGCAAGACAAAAACCACGTTCATGGTTCTATGGGTTCCCCAAGGATTCAAACCTCAAGAATTGGTCCAGTAGTGTTTTTTGGTAACCAAAAAATGTGAGATAAGTTTTAGGATCTGTAATTTACCATAATATGGTAAGTTGAACACATTTCTTATTGATGCCCTAGTGTTTTAGCACATGTGGGTTAGTGACTTTCCCAAAGGATTTAAGGTATAAGGATACTTAATAAATTTAAATGTCCAAATGGGTTCTCAAAAATTATTTCATATTCATATATAAGTATACTTTTTGTTCTATGGTTGAGGATTTGTGCAAATATAGGGCTAATTAGTAGGTCAATTGATGAGGGAGCTATAATGCAAAGGAAGAGTTGGGTGATGAAAATTGGCATGAATGAGGGGTCATATGAGTGTGAATAATATATTAATTTTAAATTAATGGAGGTATATACACATAAATTTATGGGATTTTCAAGGTTTAGGTAGGGTTATTAAGTCTCTAGACAAGGCTAGGTGATTCAAAAGGATTTTTTGATCATTTTCTCCCAAAGACCAAGTTATGGTTTTTCTAACATGAGTTTTTAAATATATTTTTAGCATATTTCATGTTTGAAAAATGGCTTGAACATTTTTTGATGATCATGGAGTTGGTTTGTGAGAAAAAAAATGAAGGCAACTATGAAGTTTCATCATGGTTGGAGATGGTTTGAATGTGCTCAACGGGTCTGTAAGCTCAGATGACTTAAGGGGAGTTATTATTAGCATTATTTATGTGTGATCACTCCTATCTAATTTATATTTGTGCATTTCTTATTCATATATTAGTGCATGGTACAAGAAGAATGTTGTCAAAGAGCAATTTCGAGGTAATCATGGTAAGAAATGGTACACATAGAGATAGGGGGAGTTTATATCATATCTCATAGGAGGTACCTTATTTTTTTTATTTTAAAAAATTTACAAGTCCTTAGGATTAGTAGGTAATCCCAATTTTTCATTGTGTCAAAGGGGGAGAAAGTGTTTGTAGAGGGAGAAAGAGTATGTGCATAAATTTATGTTGGTGTTTACAAGTGTTGACATCAATGACAAAATGGGAGACTATTGATGTTTTTTCAATGATGTCTCCAAGGTGGAAAAGAGTGTTTTATGAGCCCCATAAATTTTCTATTATTGTGTCCATATATTGTACTCAACCTTCTTGATTATCATTCTTTTGAACACCTTTTCCATATCAGTTTCCTACTTTCGTAAGCCATATAGCATTATGTTTTCAAACTCTTTTTAAATAATTGAAATTATGTATTGGAATTAAAATATATGATTTTTGTATATTTATTTAGGATACTTTTTATATAAATGTGTTTTGAAGATGTTTTGGAAAAATAGGTATATATCATGGAGCATGTTGTAGATGGGGAATCTCACTACACAAACCATGCTATAGCCACTGCATAACCAAAGTCATAGATGAAAATATTTTGAT